>RHPI01002888.1:188089-199456 GCA_009103225.1 Chlorokybus atmophyticus | reverse complement strand
TCCCTCCTCCTCCTTAAGGAGATGCACGCACGCACGCGCATTTATTGTGCGCACGTGCACGCGCAGGTACGCGGAGTGCCCTCCAAGCATCAGCAACCCGCTGCCAAGAGAATGTATACTCAAGCACTACCTCGCCCAGCTGCCCACGCTCTCCACCATCCTCAAGGTACCATGAGTGTGTGTATGCGCATAAGTGTGCGCTTACGTGCGTGCGCGTGGAGTGCGAGAAATTGCTCATGTGTGAATGCGCATGCACATGCTCACAACCGAGCTCATAGACCGCACTGCTCACACATGCATGCGCACTGCCCACACAAGCATGCAAGGGCACGCACGCACGCACGTGCATACATACTGTTGAAGGTATTGCATGGGTGATGCTTGTATCCGGTCAGCTTGCCCTTCATACAGGAGTCGAGGGTCGAAGGTACCAGGAAGAAGCGCGTGGGCTCCAGACTTAGCAAGACGGTCGAGTCATAACGGACTCCGGACCAGGCTGCTTGGTAGAGCCTTGGGAGAAATCGCGTAGCTTCGTGGATACGTAAGCTTAGCAGGCGTGGCTTAGCTTGTTGGAAAGCTCTGGTTGTGAGCTAGACAGCGTAGCTTACAGAACAGCAATCGGCTGAGTATAGCGCACGCGGTGCTTGCCAATGTAGACGTGTGTAGAGACTGGCGGGGTATAAAGCCCAGACTTGTTGCAATGAAGATAAGAGGTCACGATGTAGCATGTGTGCGGATGCTATGGCAGTAGCAGTCATGCTTTTGTGTTGATGTTGTTGGCGTGTCACTTGCACGTGTGTATGTCAACAGGTTATGGGCCCACACATGCTTGTGTAGGTTGATGGAGTGTGTTACAATTGTATGTGTAGCTGTAGTTGCTTTGTGGTAGTGTGGGGTTGTGAGGTCTGTGAGCAGAGAGGGCAACCAACCAAGGCCACCAGCATGGACAGCTTGAAGATCGCGATTGGACTGCCGGTGATGACTACAACACTTGGAGTGTGAAGATGGAGCTACTACTGGCCCACAAGGAGATGCGGAAGTACATGGACCAAGAGGAGGAGATGATAGAAATCTTCTGGTGACTGAAAAAGAGTACGTGAAGTACTTGAAAGAGGAGGCGTCCTTGATACGTGGGAGCTGAAGATGTCAGCTCGTGTTGCTGAGTGCGAGGAGTACTTGGTGGAGCGTGGTGAAGCGCTTTGAGGAATGCGAGAGGCAACCCGTGGTAAGCACGTTAATGTGCTTGGTGGAAGGAAGGGGAGCAGATGGCAACCCTTGAGGTCGAGCACGGTGGAGTGTTTGATGGACCTTCCGAGAAGGGGAGCTCGGGCAGTCATTGGTGAAGCACGGTAAAGTGCTTGGTACTTTGGTTGAAGCATGTGGAGTGCTTGGCTGAAGGTGCATGCGAGGAAGCGTGATGAGCATCCTGGAAGCGTGATCACTTGGAAGCTGGACATGGAGCATCCTGGAGGCGTGAAGCTTGGAGGCTATACGCAGAAGCATGTGGACGTGGACATGAAGATGGCCATGGTGTGCGCAAGGTTGCTGCATTGACAAGGGTGGTTGAGGATGGAGTTTCAAGATACTACAAGGTCATGAGCAACAAGGAGGCACAAGTAGGTTGCGACTGCGGAGCCTGTGGGAGCTGCAAGTGGTGGAAAGCAAGTTTACTAGAGGAGTCATGGGCTAATACCAGAGGCGGAGGCACTGTCAACGAGGACAGATGCAGCGGGTGCATGAAGGCAACATATATGTACAGCAAGGAGCAAGGCTGGTGGTCAACCATGAGGCTCAAGTTGCTGTGGAAGTGAATGACTTCAAGGTCATCCATGAGAAGCATGGAGGCGTGAGAAAAAAGGTTAAGGCTTGCGTAAGAGCAAGCAGTGTGTGAATAATACTGGAGGAGCTGATGTTGAAGGACAAGCTGCCCGCGTGGGAGTGTTGAAGGTATTGCATGGGTGATGCTTGTATCCGGTCAGCTTGCCCTTCATACAGGAGTCGAGGGTCGAAGGTACCAGGAAGAAGCGCGTGGGCTCCAGACTTAGCAAGATGGTCGAGTCATAACGGACTCCGGACCAGGCTGCTTGGTAGAGCCTTGGGAGAAATCGCGTAGCTTCGTGGATACGTAAGCTTAGCAGGCGTGGCTTAGCTTGTTGGAAAGCTCTGGTTGTGAGCTAGACAGCGTAGCTTACAAAACAGCAATCGGCTGAGTATAGCGCACGCGGTGCTTGCCAATGTAGACGTGTGTAGAGACTGGCGGGGTATAAAGCCCAGACTTGTTGCAATGAAGATAAGAGGTCACAATGTAGCATGTGTGCGAATGCTATGGCATTAGCAGTCATGCTCTTGTGTTGATGTTGTTGGCGTGTCACTTGCACGTGTGTATGTCAACACATACACACGCTTTTTAGGCTATAGACCGCACTATCCAGTGCAGCCTATGAGGCTGGCTCATAGGCCGCACTGATCAGTGCGGCCTATGAGGCAGTTTCCATACGCTGGCTCAAAGATTGCTCTTGGTACACACGCTTACACATGTACACACACTTGTTAATATTGGGCTGATAGACTGTCGCGGTCTATCAGCCTAAGTGCCTCATAGGCTGCACTAGACAGTGCGGCATCATCCACTGCAGCCTATAAAGTAGTTGCTATAGGCCGCCATCATATATTGCACTGACTGGTGCAGCCCATGAGACAGCCCGGCGTGTACACTATGCATGTAAACAGGATTAACCACCCCCCACCCCACCCACCCACCCACCTTTTCAACAAGCCACGCAAACGCACACGCGCAAGCACGCGGGCATGCGCACGCTCATGTAACTCTCAAGTGCGGCCTATGAGCCAGCCTGAGGCAGTTGCCATCGGTTGGCTCATAGGCCGCACTGGCCAGTGCGGCCTATCAGCCAGCCCACAACAGCTGGACAGTGCGCCGCCCTATGCATATGAATAGGTGTGTCCTCCCCCCCCCCCCCCCCCCCCCCCCCCCCCCCCCCCCCCCCCCCNCCCCCCCCCCCCCCCCCCCCTCCAAGAGACTCTTGGCAACTCTATTTCTTTTCATACAGGTGCGCATGTCTGCAACACAAATGTTGCCAGTCGCCGCAGAGGGCCTGCCCTAAATGCCGCGCAAGAGCAGGAGCGCAGTGGTAATTCGGGGCACCGTCGGGGAAGCCTGATGCTGCTTGTTCTCGTAAGGCGTGGGACCGGGGGGGCGCTGCACTTCGGTGCACCTGCTAAACCTCAAGGTAAGTGGAGGGGTAAGGGAGCGGAACGGGGAGGGGAAGGGGGAGTATGCTTGTGCATATGCGCGTGCAAGCGTCCATGTGTTCTCGTCTCGAATGCATGTACACACATACACACAATTGTTAAAAAGCTCATAGGCCGCACTGTTCAGTGCAGCCCATGAGACTGTTAGCAGCCGCCTCGTGGGCTGCATTAAACAGTGCCTATGAGGCGAGCTCACAGGCTGTTCATTGCAGCACATGAGGCGGTTGTTATGAACATTGCAGTCTACGAGCCCGCCTCATAGGCACTGTTCAGTGCAGCCTATGAGGCGGTTGCTACAGTCCCGCTCAATGTGCATGCGCGTGCGCGTGCGCATGCACGCGTGTGTGTGTGCGTTAATTTGACGTACTCACCATTGCAACACATACAAGCATAATAGCGCAACACATACTTGTTTGCTTCGGGTGCTGGTCGCGTGGCAGTTGCTGCTTAGGTGCCAGCTAGCATGCTCGCTGTCAACCCCTTGTGCTGTTCCACCTACGTACAGGCATGTGAGCACGTGTTGTTAGGTACGGCCATTGTGATGTTGTGTTGCATACATGTGGTGCATTTGCTTGTATTAGACTGTTAGCTGTACATGCACACACAAATAGTAAAGCACTGTTGCATACCCTCAGTTGCTCATTGAGAGCCATACGTGCGCATACACAGCAGACACGTAAGCTAGCGCACGAATGTATACACTCAAACATGCTGGTGCGCACAGGCCACACACTTGGCGAGATCAACAACCGCTGAAACAATGTACTTTCAATACCCCCATTGCCGCATGGACAAGCAGCCGGGCTGCCTCAGCCCTTGCCCTACTGTCACACCTACGGTAGGTTTATAACCGACACAAGATGTAAACGAAGTCGTTGATACGTACGCACGCACCCACAGTCGCAAGCTCTTTAATAAATACATACGCATGTGCACGGCTGCACAATAAAGTGTGACACTTGATGGGGAGGGAGGAGCAGACTTCAGGCTGTCGCAGGTACAAGTTCTCGTTGATGTACCCGTGGCTACTCAGATAGTGAAATGCGTGGGTGTGGGTGCATGTGTGTGCGCTTGTGTGTTGTGCAGGTAGGTAGTTAACGTGCACTAGGCTTCAGTAGGTGACCAACCATTTTGGGTAGTGCAGGTAGGTAGTTAACGTGCACTAGGCTTCAGTAGGTGACCAACCATTTTGGGTAGTTGTTTGCTGATGTAGCTGCATACAAACCATTGTAAACGCCAGACTATTATACATGTTGGTGTGTGTCGAATGGTTTGTATGCATGCACACTTTGCACCTATTGTGCATCTAATTGCTTTATGCATGCTATTGCTTGGCGGTGGAATAAACTTGTGGACAGGTGCCAAGTGCAGCATGAAGGCCTCCACATCTGGCACGGACATGCGTGTCCTCGTCATAGCCTGGTGAACGTCATCAGGCCATGACCGTGCAGGGCCGCTGCCGAAAATGCCATCGCTATAGCCTGGCGACCGTCGTTAGCCTGTTCATACTGGCCTAGCAGCGACAGCATGACCAGGCCAGCGGCGTGGCCTGGTGCTCTTGATACGGAGCACCAGGCCGTCCGCCAGGCCACCAGCAGCGGCGGCACAACTGCGGTCAGCTGCGGCTCAATTGCAGCTGCGGCTGACCGCAGTTAGCCGCCAGAGCTTAGTTAAATTACATATTCAGCCGCTGCCGGTCAGCTCATTCAGCTGGTCCGGTTACAGGCGGCCAGAAAGTACCGCAAAACTGCCAACCGGACCACACCTGGTTAAACTACACTGTATCCAAAGACGCGCACCAGCCATGATCCGGACCATGGGCTGCTACAGTATACCCTCTCAATAAGAACCATGTTTGTTCCGGCCCTATTCAGTTCTTATTACGAGGGGTTCTTACCTCGAATTAAGAACAATTGTTCTTATTGAAAGGATAACTCTCAATAGGAACAATTGTGCTTATATCGAGGTAAACCGCAATTTACATCAGCATGCTTGTCTTGTAAAGCCTGATCTATTGTTAAATACACCAACACTTATAGCCCATGTGTTTAGCTAGTGCCAAGCATATGAGAGGTGCTACAGCTCAGCATTAAGTTTAGCACATTTATGCAACATCTGCAAAGATGCGCATGTATATATGCTGCCTGGTTATTGTTGCATGAGATGAACTTATGCAAAATATAAAGCAAGCTTCAATTCAAGTCTACTAAGTAACATGCAACTGCATGCAACAGCAGCATATATTAATAATTATCATGGTTGATACGTGTTGTATGTGGTGCGCGTTATAACGCGCACCACATACATCAAATGTCTGACTGCTAGCTGCATCTACTCATCTCCACCAAAATCTAATATTGTGGTTTGCCGTAGACGACCAATGTTGGCTATTGCCATCTTCGTGACCCTTTTTGTGCATCGCTCCACCCACTTAATGTCCGCTGCATCGAAGACCTCTGGGTTATCTGCAACAAACACAGCCAACTGCTCCGCGCATTGCATGGCTGCGGCTACAGACACGGGCTGCGGCATAACCTCGTCAACATCGTTATCACCATCCTGCAACTCATCAACACCTACTGCCACCGGCTCGTGCATAGCTAACAGCTCAGCAGGAGTGAGAACAGCCTCAACAATGTCTTCTCCAGGTAGATTCATATAGTCTTCTGCAGAGAGCGGTCATTGATGCCAAGCTTTGCAATCAGCTGATCCAACTCAGCGCATTGCTCGCTCGCCACGCTCTCAACTTGACGGGTGGATCGCTCAAGGATGTCATCATCGCGTGTGCTGTGAAACCAATCTGCTGGCCACAAGTCTACTTTGATGAAGCAGTTTTTAATGATGGTAGCCGGCATCCCATACATTTGCAGACCACAATAGGGCTTGCTTCTTCGAAGACTTGATGTTCTTCAGCGATGTCCCTGAGTTTAGCTCCAACACAGCAAGCAGCCAGGATACCAACTGCTTCTTGTAGCGCATCTTAAACGCTGCGATGATGCCTTGGTCCATTGGCTGCACTTTTGACGTAGTGTTGGGCGGCAAAAAGATCAGAGTGATGTGCGAAAGCTTGAGCAATTGAAGGCCATGCAGCGTCTCTTGCTCAGCACCTGTTCATGATAATCAATGGTAAGTGTAGAGCGCAATCGCAGACATCTTTGCAACCATGCGGTCACGTACCCGGCAACTGATGGCACGAGGCGTTATCTAAAAGAATGACAATGTGTCGATCAACACTCCTCATCTGGTTGTTCAGAGCGCGCATATACTCTTCAAAGATGCGCATTGTCATCCAAGCCTTGCGATTGCTAAACCAATGCACGAAGTCGTGTGGTCTGAAGCTTTTGCCAAATGATCTTGGTCTCTGACTCTTGTTGATGAGGAGCAGCTTCAATTTTTTAGAGCCATCCGCATTGGCACCAAACAGGATGGTGATGCGCTGCTTGGCCTTCTTAAGGCCAC
The DNA here is from genome assembly GCA_009103225.1 of Chlorokybus atmophyticus. Taxonomy (NCBI): domain Eukaryota; kingdom Viridiplantae; phylum Streptophyta; class Chlorokybophyceae; order Chlorokybales; family Chlorokybaceae; genus Chlorokybus; species Chlorokybus atmophyticus. Next base: position 192,727 of record RHPI01002888.1, on the reverse strand, counting down.
GCACTTCTTCGCATGCGAATGCCAAAGTACGATCAGGTGTGGCTCTGAAAAACTGGGCGCCTTCATCGATGTTGAAGGTGTTGGCAGGTTCAGCGCCCAACTCTTGCAGCACACGTGGGACAGCAACTCGCGCCAGCTCAACGCCTTCCATGTCAACGTCAGCGCCTTCGCCATGAGCTTTCTTGGAATCGATACCGGACCTGCATGTGCACATGTTAATGCCAGTGCTAGTGCACATATACATGCACAGATAGTGCTGGTGCTGCTGAGTGTGCATGCGCATGTGCTGGTGCTGCATGTGCATGTGTAAGTGTGCATGTGATGCAAGTGCTGCTGCTACTGCACGTGCATGTGCAAGTGCTGATGCTGCTGCACATGCATGTGCATGTGAATGTGCATGTGCAAGTGCTTTTGCTGGTGCCGGCACAACTTGTGCTTACCTTTTCTTGAACTTCTCCAGCCAACCATTTGATGCCTTGAACGCATCGGCAAGAAGGCCGTGCTCTTGCGCCAGCTTCAGCGCCTGCTCTTGTAATATCATATCTGAGATTGGCGGCAATGCTGCCCGTGCCTGTTCACATAGGCACACATGTTAGCATTGCAAATGGCAACATGCAATTATACTCAAATGTACTTACAACTAGGAACCATGTCAGCAGCGCCTGCTCAATAATTACATATTTGCATTTGCGTTTGGTCTTTTGAGAAGCAGCTTGCTTATCATCAATCTGCAACAACATATCTTCTTGTTGTAAAATCTTTGTCAACGTTGAGCGTGAAATGGTGAGCTTCAGCTTTGTCTTCACATCGATTACAAACTTGTCATGGGTCAAAGAGCTGAGTTGTACTCGCAATTGACATATCTGTTTCTTCTGCAAGTCAGTCAACCTCGTCCGCTTCTTGGGTGATCCCATGCTGCAGTGTACCCACATGTTCACGCTATGTTATGCTCCCAATTGACAAGTACATGGTGCGCTACGCAGCATCCACAAACACGCCATTTGGGAACGCACACGCAAGCCACGCAAACACGCAGGCACGCCACACATGCACGCACGCGCACATGCACGCACGCGCAAACAACTGCAAGCAGGCAGGCAGGCAGGCAGGCAGGCAGGCAGACAGGAAGTATTTGCTGGCTAACATTCTCTCTTATCGCACACATGCACACACACACTCAAACAACCGCAAGCAAGCAAGCAAGCAGACAGCGCGCATTTGTTGGCTTACATTCTCTCTTATCGCACACACACGCTCAGACCGGCACAAACTGGCAGGCGGCGATTGAGACGCACATGTGACATGATCTCTCATCACATATATATTTGACAAACATACACACAACTCACTCATGCACATGTATGCGCTTGCATGTCCTCCTGCTGCCGCTACGCACCTGCCGAACCCCGCCGCCGCCGCCGCCGCTACTGCCGCCGTCAGCACGCCATCCAGCCAGTGCCAGCCCTAGTCACAAAGGAGTGACGAAATGCGTAATAATTGCGTGACTAATGCGTGATTAAAGGCGTGATGACCCTCGAAATAAGAACCCTCTAGTGGGGCCACTCCTAGATCTTAAAACGAGGGTTCCTATTAGGAGGAAGGTTTTGCCCGTGGGACATCCGTTCCCTCCGATTTTAGTTCTTATTTCGAGGATGTTCCTATTGGAGGGCGCCTTATTGAGAGGGTATACTGTACTTTGTATCAAGACTCGGACTTATGCCAATCCTTACTATGGGAACCATAACTGGTCCCATTTACACCGGTTTCTAACCCGGACCAGCCCTGGTGCGATTTTCATGGACCGTGGGACAATTACGTACTGTTCGGAACAGCCCTGGTCCCAGCGCGCGCAGGCCAAGGCGGGCGACCCTGGTCCGGACCCCAAGCCGCCCGGGCAATCTCTGACCCTGGTTCGTACGTGCGGACCAGGGCTGGTCCGCAGAAAAGCTTCCGTGTGATACAGTCTACCCCCTTTAAGAGCATACTGTTTATCCTGCAAGATCGTATGCTCTCGGCGGGGTTATGCTCTTGGCGTCTAAGAGCATAATATGCTCTTGAACGTTAAGAGCATATGCTATAAACACGGTTTCATCACGCACATCACGTACATTACGTCACGCACATCACGTCACGTCTATTATGCCATCACGCTCATCACGCTAACAACGCGTTACACTTTACCCATCACGCTGTATTCATCACGCTTATCACGCCTTATGCCACACCCGTCACGCGCTACTCCCTTGATGTTAGGAATATGCACACTCAAACTTACGACTTTTTCTTAGAAAAAAATTATGCTCTTTGCGGTTAGTCATATTCTCTTGAGACGTATAATCTGCCCGTACAACCTTTGGTGATCTCATTTTTTATGATACTAACGGGGTTATTCTCTTGAAACGAATTCTTTTGGCGCGGGTAGACTGTACCCTGCAACGCACTTCAACATAGCCATGGTAGTTGTGAGTCAGCGTACGCAGCCGTTAGGCTAGGATTTGGCAGCCGACAAGTAGCCGTTAGGCAAGGCCGCCGCTAGGCTAGGGTTACGGCATGGTTAAGCTCAGGTTAGGCTCGATTCAGGGTACCCAATCATGACAATGCTTCAGCAGTCAGTGCGTGCATAGTGTATGGCCTGCAACCACAGTCAGTGCATGACAATGCTTCAGCAACGAGTGCATGCATGGATTACATACATCAGCACCACAAGAATGTGAGTGCAAGAGCATGCAGCGACAGCAGCAGCAGAATGTAATGACATACATGCGGGCAATCAGAAGTTCTCCCCACACTTACTTATCCCTTAACGTACCTCACTCACATGTTTGTAGCTGCTGCTTGCACCCGCTTGTGTACCTGCTCGAACATGTATTGGTATGCCCCATTAACACCATCCCGCGCTGTCGCTACATCCACCTCCATGGAATCTCCACCACTGCATCCTTCGCATACCCTTCGCGTTGCATTGCCAACAATAGCGTAACCATCGCCAACATCAAATATGAACGGTACGTGCATGACCTCAGAAACGTAGGCACTGGGATACCACCACCTCAAGCTTTGCGAACTTGAAAATGTATGTGGCTAGGTGAGGTGCCCTTCTGCGAGGGATACTTCCAAATTGACTGGTATCAAGCTTAGAAAACACGCGTGAGCATACTCAAACATCTGGCGTTTGAAATAGCTTTATATCAAAAAAGTTAATTTTTGTCCTCATCGCAAGTTGGGTGGGTGTTAATGTGAATTGCGGGAACAGGCCTCCACCCGGTGCATGCTCTGATGTGTACATGACATCCTCAAAGTTGGCAATACCAAAAATGAGAATGTCATCCACAAACCTCAGTACTGATGAACACCACTGGCGCAGCAGATCCCGGTGGCCTTGCGCTTTGAGGTTGCGCATAAAAGTTGGTTTCTTTGAGCCTACATAAAAATTAGCGACCAAGCACGAAGTGTGTTTTGTGGCCATTGTGGCGTCATTATTGGGTCGTCCCATGACGTCCCCCCCACTTAGGTATCTAATGTCCTCATCAAATGTGAGTTTCACAGCATCTCGTCACGTAGCAGTGAAAGCGCTTTGCAATTGTCACTGATCAGTCGCAGCGCGCATTACGCCGCTTATTGACTGACTGTCAGTCGCCGTCAGGCAAGTCGCGCAATACTACCCAGCGGCGGCTCTAGGTATGCGCGTCGCGTCGGAATGACCGATTGCCGTCCAGCAAGTCGCGCGTTGCACTGAGCAAATGCACGCAACCCATTATTTTTTTGGGCTCGACAATAACGACCTCAAAAACACTTCTTAGTCTGCCGCGAGGCGGTTTCGACTTCCGGACCTTCAAGTCTCAAGCTCCGATGACTAATGCAACGAACCACTAGGCCACAAAAGCACGAAGTGTGCTTTGTAGCCATTGTGGCGTTATTATCGGGTCGTCCTGTGACATTCCCCCCCACTTGGGTATCTGATGTCCTCATTAGATGTGATGAACCACTAGGCCACAAAAGCACGAAGTGTGTTTTGTGGCCATTGTGGCGTTACTATCGGGTCATCCCGTAACACTCATAGATGATGTTAAGGTATTGCATGCAGCAACAATAAAACGCGGGGCAGGTGGTTGTTTGTAATATTGCAGAGTGATGTAGAGGTGCGGGAGTCGCTTGGCCGCGTGCTGTATAAGTAAAGCCCTTTATATTTCCCCAACTCTGTGACGCGCCAACATCTGTTCTCTCACTTCTAGCACATGTGTCATATAACGTAACATGACATAGCACACAAGAGTTGCGTGTGGCAGACTCCGCAGTAGAAAAAGGTAGCATTGCAAGAGCAAGGCAGCAAGGTGGACACACGAGGTTAAGTGGGGGCCAAGAAAGAGTTAAACTATGTAGCAATATTACAATCTCACAACCGTTTGGCAAACTAGACTTCAAGCTATAGACCCTTAAGCAGGTACTGCGGCAGGGTGTGGCAAGCGGGCAGCAAGTACTATCGTCCGGAGCGTAGTTCATATACGTGCGCCACATACGGTGCATAAAATAAGCTTTACGCACAGCAACGACTCTTGCTGATTGGGACCAATGATAATGTTACAGATGCCTACGTAAGGGCTGTTAACACCACCCCCGGGCCCCCCCCCCCCCCCCCCC
>RHPI01002888.1:152917-180009 GCA_009103225.1 Chlorokybus atmophyticus | reverse complement strand
TCCCCTCCCACGCGTGCACAAGAACATGAATTAGGATGCGGGGGCAGGATGAGCGGTCACGAACAGCGCTGACTGTGAAGATGAGAGCGATGAAGCGGTTCTAGACAGCGCCAGGAAACGGAGGGCCAGTTGAGAAGGACTCTACCAGATTTCTGGAAGGGCCTGGCATTAAATAGTATAACTTTGCCATATGGGCATTTTCAGGAGTTCCTTGGTGCGTAAGAAAGGTCTAGAAGTGTACTACAAGGTTCTTCAAGAATATCTTAGCTTCTGATTCCGTCTAGCTCGAGAGACGTCTGGACAATAGCATGTGCAGATTGGTAGATATGAAAAGGACATTTCACTTTGTGCAATACAACCTTTAGCTCCCTAATTTATTGTGTGCAAGCCTGGTGGTGGTTAGCAGGGGTTGCTAGCGTGTGTCAACTAGTGTGTGCTTGCTTGTGTGACGATCCAAGGCGCTACACAAGTCGGTGTGTAGCTTCGAGCGCGTGTGTGCTTGGCCGAGGGGGCAAGGTTCCGGTGTGATTCCCATGCCTTGGTGAGAAGGTTGTTAATTGGACCAACTCACATGTGACAAGGCACGAGCACCGTCACAAGTGGTATCGAAGCTCGGTTTACGAAGGTGAGAGAGGAAGTGTGAGCGTTTACACTTTTACTTTGTAAGCGGAGTGTAGTGTATTGGTGGAGATGTCCGTGTTGAGGAGCTTCAAGTGCAATCCTAGCCTTGCAAGAAGAGCTTTGTCATGCATAGTGCCCACACATACCAGCCTTCATCGGGCATGCCTACATCAAAACCGTCGCCCGGCCTACCAACATACCAACGCGCGCGTGTCCCTGACCAGTAGCTAGGTCATGACTTCAGAGTAGCTCACGACCATAGCCTACATAGGCACCGCGCGTAGCTGTTCAGTTGTGAGTTCAGTTATAAGTTGTGTTCTATATCAAGTGACAATCGCTGTGGAAATAGCATCGATATGACCGTTAGCTTATGTTCTGAACACTCATGATTTAACTTGTATAAGTACTCACAGTGTTCACCAAATCAGCTGGTGACACTGTGAGTGAGAAAGCTAAGAGCTTGTGAAACGACCTGAACCACAAACACGCCATCCCGATTACCAAGAACCCCCTCACTGTGTGAGAGCATGTGCATGCTCGTGTGTGCATTGTGCTTGTCATTGCTGTGAGCCTGGTGTGCCTGGTTGCAGTGTGCTTGTTGGCATCAGTCAGATCATAATATCCACGTGTTGCTTGCTCATTCACCTCACTTAATAGCGTAACACATTTTTCGCTCATGCAAAGAACTATGTAAACAGCACTACCTATCGTAGTGGCTTGTTGACTCACAGTGTCACCGTCTTTGCTCAAGTGAGTGCGTTGCATTCTGCATCAGATAAGTGCTGTATCTGGGGACACATCCCTGGGCATTCGTTATCACCGTCATTACATAGTGCGCACATAAGCACTAGTGTGGTGAGTGGTAGCGGCATCGAGACAGGCGATAGAGTACAAACACTCTACCCTGCATACACTTTTACCTTTGGATTAGCTGTATGAGCAGGCCCACCCCGTTCTCTCCAATAGACGAGGGTGACCTTAGCAGCTGGAGCCCAACCTCCAACCTCACCTACGAGCGGACCAGCGACGGGAGCAATGATCGTAGCAGCAGAGGCTCACGTGCTGCCTCCGACTTCACTCCGTTCCTTTCCACTCCACGGCATCGAGCTTCCCCACTCTTGTCCGACCGTGACAACTACGAGATGGAGTCTTCCAGCTCAACAATGTCCCTGCGCTTCTCCGGACGTGCTGGCACTACCTCGCTGGACAAATTCATCATCAAGTTCCACTTCAAGATGCGACAGCAGGCTCTGAAAAACAAAGACTGGTCAGATGAGATCTCTTTTCACATTGATGCTCAGGTTCTTGACCTTGAAGCACATGATGTCTGAAAGTCTGTTGCTGAACTGCATTGAGTTGATGGCTATGGCAAGCTCGCCAGTACCATAGCACCTGCATCACTGCACAGTCCAGCAGCCATCTTTCCACCTGCCACTCCCGCTGCAGTCACCGGGTTGTCCATAGCGGTTGCCATTGACAAAGCAGAGGAGGAGAAACCTGAGTTGGTGATCGTCAACTTGACCCCTGCAGAGATTGAGATCAAGACGGCCGCGCGACGGGCCCGGATCCTGGACCGTTCTGCTGCCATCCTTGAAGAACAACGAACTGCAGCCGTTGAGGTGGGCACACCCCTATCTATGGCAACACCTGGCTCTCGTGCGGGAGGCAGTGCTTTCACCCTCGGGTTAGTTGCATTGCGCATCAGCCATCACTGTAGGTGCTGCCATCTCTAACTTTCCACTCAAGGATTTATACGCGGCACTTCGTCGCACCTTCCCACTGCAGACCACTAGCAAAGTGGAGGAGTTGAGGCGGTTCCGGCGCAAGCCAAACGAGGACCCCCTACGCCTGTACTCCAGACTAGAGGGGCTGTTGAAGGACATTGACTACAAGATCGTCACTGATGAGATGGCTGCAGTGGTGTATGTCAATGAGTTGGATGCCACTCTGAGCGAGTCGACGCGCCTGACCCTGAACTACAGCAGGCCCCTTGGCTACACGCTCAAGGAAGCATTCAAGACTGCACAAGCCATCCATAAGTGCTTGGTGTATGAGAAGGCAGTGCTGGACACCAACCGCAGCGCCTCACGGCCTGTAGCCAGCACGTCTGTCGAGCCTCCGTGCCGCGAACGTGGTCGAGACGCTTCATCAGCACGCGACAAAGGGAAACGATCAGCGCATAATGCTTTGCCTGCCCCCGTGCTGTGTAACTGCTGTGGACGGCATGGGCACTACCTTAAGGAGTGCTCCGAAGAGTACTCAACTCTGGCCTGCGACTCCTGTCACAAGACAGGCCACTTGGAGTCAGTCTGCTGGCTCAAGTTTCCCGAGTTGAGACCCGTCAACAACTACGGCAACAACTCTGGTGGCTACAACGGCAACAACTCTCGTGGCTACAACAGCTACAACACCGGTGGCCACAACGGCAACAACTCTAGTGGCTACAACAGCAATTACACCGAAGGTCATAACTTCACCAACAACTACGCCAATGCTCGCAAGGAAGAGCAAGGCTTCAGGGGGAAGAATCGCCCTCCTCAGCGTAAGGGACTGGAAGGACGTCCGCGCGCTGTTGCAGTTGCCGCCAAGGCTCCAGCCAAACCGCCAGCTGATGACCATATGGCTGCCCTTATGGCACATATGGCACGCTTGGAGGAAGACAAGGAGCAGGACTACCGCGCCTGTTACTCTGCCCGGTGGGCACTGATGGCTCCAAAGCGCACGAGGGACACCAGCACCCCGTCGCGTATTCAACCATCCTGGTGAGTTCGAGGGGAAGCCACGACATCGTCAGCAGCCACCTCCTCTGAAGCCACCAGTGGTATTACACCAGCAGCAACAGTTACACCGGCTACGATGTCGACTCCGTCGACGTCAGTAGCAGCTGCTCCAATTTCACCAAGAACTGGTCTACCAGTGAGCACCATCGCGCCCACACTGGTGAGCACGCAGGCAATAGCCACTGCTGTCACCGACCCTGCAGCAGTAGGTCGCACCGGTCCCGCTTTAACCGCAGAACCACCTGTGCCAGCAGGCTTTTAGACCACTCTCGCGCCATTGAGCGGCACTCTCGCCACCACCGACAGTGCCATCGTCGAGCCTGCTGCCGCTGCAGCGACACGCTCAGCTACATTGCCCGCCCTCGACGTCACTCAGCTTGTCCCGCAAGGTCAGCAAGCTGAGCGTGCTGGGGAGACCATCATGCGTGGGGCAGATCCCACTACCATTGCTTTTGAGCGTGGAGGGGAGCGCATAACACACGTTGAACGCAGTGATCGAGTATTTCTACTGCCTAAATATTACACGCTGCCAGAGCAGACTCAACGGCAGCTGAAGGATATAATCCTCGCCCGCACGGCACGTCCCATGCGAGATCGTGTTTTCGTTGTTAGCACGTCTGTTGTACTGGAGTTGGCACTACAGTTGTTCTGGACTCTGCATAACGATATGCAGACTGCGCCACGCCAGTCCGTCATGAACCCTTTGAGCCCAACCCAGTGGACACGTATAGGGACCGGCAACTCAATGTACAGCAGCACAACGCTAATACAGCCGACATGCCTCTGGGTGACAACGAAGCACTGAGGCCCTCAACACCGTTCGACGTCATGAGCGCTACACCGCGCTGGAACAGGCATTCACCTGGCGACAAGATCAAGCGGCAGCAATCGACGCAAGAGCGCACGCCCTTGCTGATGCTCGCGATGGCGTTTTTCAATCAACAGTCGCTGGCCCATTATCCGAAACAACACCTCTCGTTGGTGGGCCCAACGGTGACCAGACGAGGGCGCTGGCCCAACAAACCAGGGGGGTGATCGCCCCGCTGCTACCCGCCTTGTTGGAAGACTTGCCTGAAGATTAACGGGATCAAGGGAGAGGCTACCTCACCCCGCAAGGGTGGACACAACGAGATGGAGCAGGTTTAATCGGGGAACAGCAACTTCGTACTGCCCTGTTGCGACAAGCAACCATGCTGCACCGACAAGAAGGCATCGGCCTGAGACGGACGATGCTGGGGATGTGAGAATGTGGTAATGGAGCTCGAGCAAAACTGATGACTTGGCTAGTCACCAATCACCCTGCAGTCCCCCTGGTCGCCTTCAGCACCAAATTCCTCTAGTTGGACGCCTGCCTGCGTTCGCTACGGCAAGCCTATGGCGAGGTTGCTTCGACAGCCACTGACACCTTAGAAGGAGCACAAGAGGCCATACTGAGGTTGCCAGAGGCGGAAGCAGCGCGGCAACGCAGACGCATCGCAGCTGCTTATAGGCAGCATGTCCAACAACCAGAGATTTACCTCACTATGCGGGCGCGAGCAACAACGGTGTTGGAGGTGGGAGTGGTTAATGGCAAATGGGATGCCAACATGGCAGGGATCTTAAGGGTTCCCACCATCACCCACGACAGAAGAGCGCGGCTCCTGCGCGCAGTATATCTCCAGCCCATGCCTCAGAATCACCGCTGGAGTGACGTAGTCAACAACCCAACAGCCACATGGAAGGGTACACTGGTCAGGGAGGCAGCTCATGCAGTATGCTGGACTTATGTGGAAGAATAGGCCGCACGGGAGACGGGCCCACAAACACCCGTTTCTCCGGGGTTTCCCCAACAGCCACTGGCCACGCCGCCAGGAATGACCCGGCCACACAGAGACGCAATCCCCCGGCACTACACCCAGAGCAGCCACAGGCAGCACCGCCAGCACCCAGGCCACATCGTGTTTATCAACAGCTAAGGCAAGGACGGTTCGGGCCAGGCCGCGGTCAAGGAGGTGCTGAAGACCCAGCTGGTCGAGGGGCGCTTGCCGCACTGCGCTCGACACCACCGGAGGGAACTGCAGCAACAGATACCCCACGCACACGCTACTGACGCTTCAAGCGGCTGCGCATCCACGCCAACGCAGCCATGATCGCCAACCAAGGCAAGCATGTCACTATCAATGGGCGAGCACCCAAGCGGGTGATGCTGGACTCTGCAGCCCAGCCTATCATCATCGGACGTTACCTCGCACGTGATCTTGGCATCACCAGCGCTGAGCTGATGCCGTGCCCATACATGCTCGACACACCGCAACCGTCAGCCGTGACAAGGTGATCGGTATCACCAAGCAAGCCCTCTGCATTCGCTTGACAGGAGTGGACCCGTCCCACAGCACCGAGGTTATATAGAAGTGTGTGGTCACCGACGCAGGATCCTTTGACCTGTTGTTGGGACAGCACTTCAACTTCGTTGTTGGCATGGGGCTGGAATGCTGGACAGAGAAGGCCTGCTTTCGTCCTCATTGGGATGAGAAGGACGGAGAGATTCGGAAGGATATCTGCCCCTCGAGTTGGTGGCTCGCACTCGTTCCCACCAAAGGTCAGCTGCAACAGCCACCTACAGGTCGTCGTCGGCAACCACTAACAGGGCAGCTGCAACGGCCACCTACAGGTCAGGGTCGACAACCATTGACAGATTATCTGCAGTGGTCACCCACAACTCGGATCAAGACTCTCCTATCCCATACGACAAGTCTCAAGAAGAGGCCACTGAAGAAGTGGCCCACCAGAAACCAGCGGAACGCCACTGGCGCGCACAGGTGGTCGCACATCTACTACTGACCAAACCACGGCTCACTTCACGGTTCCCTCTCTATAAGGACCAAGCTGTTGTCCAGGAACAACATCAGGTGGCCACTAGATTAGTGGAGTTTCACGTATTACGTCGACAACAAGGCATCTCCGTGTTGAAACTATTTGGAGGAATAGGTAGTGGCCTCGCCGCTGTCCTCAACACCGGCGCGACGGTCACCAAGTGCTTCTACTGTGACCCTGATCCACGCGCACAGGTTGCCCGAGGCCACCACCTGCGCCACCTACACAAATGCTACCCGCAGCGATTGCCACTATCGGCACTGCCACAGGACATCCGTATAATCACTGCGGATCACCTCCTAGCGGTGGGCGACATCGACCTGCTGGTAGCAGGATGGGAGTGTCAAAGACACTCCAGAGCAGGCAGCGGCCAAGGACTCGATGATCCTCGCTCACAACTACTCTGGGAGTCAATGCGTGTCATCAAAATTGTGCAGAGCAGCCAGCTGTCCAGGCCTCCAGGATATATCATCGAGAATGTGCACTCTGAGGACGATAAGCGCCATCACGTGGCCAACAGCTTCCGACAGATGTGTTCTTTACTGGGACATCCTCTCAGAATCAACGCAGCGCGGCATGGCTCCCGTGCTCATCGCGTCCGCGCCAAGTGGACCAACCTGGCAGCAGTCGAAGATCTTTTTGCTGCTGAATATCTGCACAGCAATTGTCCACACAATCTGACAGTCGACGCTATCCTGGACTCTGATCGTACAGCACAACCAGTCACCCGACACGATCTCCACCACTTCTACCAGTGCAACCAGCCTGGTCAACCACGGCGTGCACTCCCCACTCTTGTGTCCTACCTGTTGACATACACACGTTGACAAGCACATGCACATGGGTGACATGCTACATCACAACGCTACAGCTTGTATTAAGGTCACAAGTCCGCGGGGTTTTATACCCGCCAGATTCTGCACCAGATACACACACTGCTGGTCTACAAGCTACAACGTATCTTCAACACTCCCACGCGGGCAGCTTGGCCTTTATCACTAGCCTTTGTCACTCACGCATGGTGAACTCGCACGCGCTCTTTACTTCTCTTCTTGACGACCTTGTGCGCGATCATGGTTGAACGACACCTGAGCTCCTCGTGCTCCAGCTCTTCCATGCTTCCCATCAGCGCTTCAAACCTGTTCGCCTTAAGATCCTTGTTGTTTTTAACCGCAAGCTTCATCTCCAGCTTGCCTTTCTTCTCTTGTACTTGATGTACATGCTCGTTACTGCCCTTCACTCGCTGCACCTGTCTTCCTTTTACAGAACCTTTGCCTTCGGTGATAACCTTGACTTCGTCCTTCACCACCTTTGGCACCTTGCTCTCAAGCACTTGCTTGTAGCTTCTCGCAGCTCCCACGGGCTCTGAGCTTTCCTTCACAGCAATCTTCTGTGCATTCTTGTTGCTCTGACCTTGTGGTTTCTTCTCAACCACCCTTGCCATTGTAGCAACCACCTTGCGCTCATTGTCCTCCTCCACGTAATAAAGTCCACCCTTGTTAAAGCCGACTAGCTGTGTAACACCCCCAAGCACTATCCTAGCCTTGTACATGTTAAAAACAGCACTCGCACCAACCGTCGTGGCCACACGCACCAAGAACAAATTCGCAGATGCACCCGGCACATGCAGTACATCCTTCAACACAACCTTCCTCACTTCACTCCCAACCTTGCATCTCAGGTTGACGTCCCCCGTTGCAATTGCTTGCAACATTGTCTTGTTGCCGAAGTCCATCGTAACAGGCTTGATCAGAAGAGTGTAGTTGATGAGCTTGCTCCTGTCGCTTGTGAGATGCCTCGAAACTCTCAAATCTAGCACCCACCCAGGATACTCTGCTCCTTCTTCTGTTGCATGAAATACAACCGCTCTCCCTCTCTCCTCTTCACTTGACTTCTTTAACTTGGGACACTTGTACTTGAAGTGACCACGCTCCCCGCAGTGCCAACACTCTCTGTTGTTGCCTTGAGCGCTCTTCTTTCCGTACTTTGAAGCCGCAAACGCCACACCTCCGCGCGATGCTCCATCCTCCACTTCATCATCTTTTTTCAAGCGTTGTTCTTCTTGAAGAAGCCTTGGTGTCACCCCGTCAAGCGACAACTCTTCCGTCGTCGACTCTAAAATGGTAACAACCACTCGATACTCCGTGAGCAATCCCGAGAGCACAGCCCACACCACCTCAACTTCCTTGAGCTCATGGCCAATGCCCAACAAGTCTTTCCATAACGCTTTCACCCGCGCTACAAACTTGCTTATTGGCTCCCCGCTCAGCTTTCGCAACGAGTTGAGTTCTTATCTTAGCTGTAGCCTTCGTGCCATATTGCGCGACTTGCAGTGGCTTTCCAACTTCAACCGCAGCTCCTTCGCGGTGCTGCATTCTTTCACCATCACAAGATGATGCTCCGCAACATTCAAGCCTATCAAAGCCAATGCCTTCTTGCTTTATGTCGCCCAAATACTTCCTTGCCCTGCAGGCACTTCTTCTTTGGGGTCGACATACTTCCACAAGTCTTTGTAAATCAGTAGCAATTCCATTTTCATACTCCACGTGCTATAGTTGTCAACTTCAAGTGGCTCAATTGTAAACTTTAAGCCGTCCATGCTTCAATTCTGCAAGTCGCCTTCTGCCTCTCGCAAAACTTGCAACTTTCTCTTCAACTCTCGCCACAACCTTCAAGTCTTTAAGTTGCCTTCTTTGCTTCGTCAAGCTTGCAACTTTCTCACACCAGTCTTCAAAGGCCTTCAGAGTCTTCAGAATCTTCAAAGCTTCAGTCTTCAAAGTCTTCACGAAGCAACCACAAGTACACACACAATTGCAACACACTTCAACCTACACATGCATGTGTGGGCCCATAACCTGTTGATATGCACACGTTGACAAGCACATGCACATGGGTGACATGCTACATCACAACACTACAGCTTGTATTAAGGTAACAAGTCCGCGGGGTTTTATACCCGCCAGATTCTGCACCAGATACACACACTGCTGGACTACAAGCTACAACGTACGATCTACTCAACCGAATCCTGTGCTGTAAGATGCAACACGTAGCTAACTTCAAGATCTATCCAACAAGCTACTCCACGTGTCATTCGGCTCCGTATCTACCAAGATCCAACGGCTCTTGTAAGGCCTTGCTCTGCAGTCTGCTCGAACTCAGTCCGGAGTCATCGAGGTCCTCTCCGTGTATTCCTATGCAGAGAGGGCAAGCTGACCGGATGTAGGAATATCTTCAACACTACCCAGAATCGTACGCCTTCCGCAACCACGGCGCAGGCATGGTGTTGGATTCCAACACAGGCCAGCTGGAAGAACCCAACGCACGTGAGCGCGAACGCGCCATGGGCTTCCCTCCAGGCAGTATCACAGGTTCCACGCTGACCGACACTCAACAATGCCAATTGCTGGGACGCGCCATGGATCAAAACAGCATGGTATGGTTATTGAAAATGTGCTTTGCTGCTTAAGACTGCCATATGTTCTTCCAGGAGCTCAAACACCTGGCAGGGGTTGGGCCGATCGCGTGCAAGAGACCAAAGCGGCACACACCGCCCTTGAAATCGCCCATATGGAGGAGCAGGCAACAGTCACTGTGGAGGACATCCCAGTAGTCGCCAACGCCACCTCGTGGTCCCATGCCATTGGACCACTGGCTACAGGCCAGACGCGAGAACAGCTGGAGGCTCTCCTCAACAAGTGGAGAAGTCGATTCAGTTTTAGCGTAAAGGAACTGGACGTTTGCTCAGTTTACCAGATGAACATCGAGTTGGTGGACACCGAACCGGTGTTTCGACGACAGTATTGACTCTCCAAGTTGGCAGAAGACTTGGTGGAGCAGAGATGCAAGGTTGTGCTAGATGCAGGCGTATTTGAGGAGTCCACATCAGATTTTGCGGCCGGGACCGTCATGCCCCTGAAGAAGGACTCAGTAGGCAACTGGACAGACCGGCGCATGTGCGGGGACTATCGCACCCTCAACAACAAGACCAAACAAGACAAGTATCCAATGCCTACTGCAGAGGGTATCTTTGATGATGTAGGAGACTGCACTGTCTTCAGCATCCTGGATATGCGACAAGGGTACAACCAGATCGCCATCAAAAAGGAGGACAAGCACAAGACTACTTTCTGGGGCAACCGGCAGCTGTACCAATGGAAGGTCATGCCCTTCGGACTGAAGAACGCTCCGGCCAAGTTCCAGCGCGTTATGGACAAAGCCTTAAAGGGACTGGACTCCGCGCGATGCTACATTGACGACATCTTCATCTTTAGTCGCAATAACGACGAGCACCTGCAGCACATCGAGGAAGTGCTGGAGAGACTCAAGGGGGTGGGAATAACAGTGCACCCCGACAAGTGCACCTTTTTCACTCGCAAGGTACCCTACCTAGGGCACATGATTGTGCCCCACGGTGTGTACTTACAGCAGGCAAAGGTGGAGGCTCTGGCGGCTATCCCTGCTCCCACAGACCTCACGCGTCTGCCTTTCTAGGCCTTGCCAACTACTATCACCGGTTTGTACTTCGCAAACACGCAAACTCCACCAACTCAAGCAGCTCCGCCCAATAATCTTGTCGCGCGTTAACGTAGCAACGCAGCATGTCCTCAATCACACGGTTGGCCCGCTCCGTTTGCCCATCAGTTTGCGGGTGGAATGCCGTGCTAAACTTCAGTGTGGTACCAAGTGCACCATGCNATGCAGCGCCTCCCAAAACTTACTGGTAAAGCGCGGGTCGCGATCACTCACAATGCTTCGTGGTAATCCATGAGAACGAAACACATGCTTCACGAACAAGCGTGCTGCCTCCGGTGCCGTGCAAGACTCAGTACACGGTGCCAAGCGTACCATTTTGCTGGCTTTATCGACGAACACAAGCATAGCGTCGTACCCTTCTTTTGTCTTTGGTAGCCCCGTGATAAAGTCCATGGTAACTTGCTCCCACTTGGATAATGGCACAGGGAGAGGTTGCAGCAACCCACCTGGCTTTTGGTTGCTTGCCTCACCCTTTGGCATGCGTCGCACAACGCCACATAGTCGCGCACATCGCGATGCATCTCTCGCCAGTAAAAACGCTGCTTCAAGCTTGCCAAAGTCCTCTCCAACCCTTGGTGACCAGCAATGGGCACGTCATGAGCTTCCTTCAGCAACTTCACACGGATATGCGCGACGTTGGGGATGTACAAGCGCCCGTGGTGCCAAAGCAGCCCGTCGCGCATTGACCAATGCCCACTTGTGTCCGTAGCTGCATTTTTCAGCTCTTGCAACACTTTCATATCCTCCGTGTCTTCACGAAGCGCTTGCCAAATCTGGTCGGTCCACTCGGGCTGCACTTGAGCCAGGGCCTCAATTGCATTAAGCCGGCTCAGCGCGTCAGCAACACCATTTGACGTACCGGGCTTGTACTTGATATCGAAGTCAAAAAGTCAAAAGAACTCAAGCCATCGAGCTTGTCTGCGACTTAGATGAGGTTGTGTTTTTAAGTACCTCAGTGGAGAGTGATCCGTCTCAAGCACGAATTTTTGCCTTCCAAAAAACAACGCCATTGTTGTAGCGCCATGACTTGCGCTAAAAGTTCCATCTCGTGCACGGGGTAATTCAGCTCCGCACCACTCATCTTCTTGCTGAAGAATGCTACTGGTTGAAGGCCGTTGCCATGGTCTTGCTGCAAAACAGCTCCTACGGCTGTGTCGGACGCGTCGCAAGCCAAAATAAATGTCTTTGCCATGTCGGGGTGAGTCATGACTGGTGCCTCCGTCATCGCCTTCTTCAACGCAGCAAATGCATGTTCCTCTGTTGCTGACCAGCTCCAAGGCTTTCCCTTCTTGAGTAGGGCAGTCAAGGGAGCAGCTATGCGCGAAAACCCCATCATAAACTTGCGATAATACCCCGCAAGACCTAAAAAGGACATCACCTCCTTTACGTTGGTTGGAGAAGCCCACTCGCGCACCACCTGCACTTTGTTGGGGTCCGGCTTGATGCCTTCATGCGACACGATGTGGCCTAGGTACTCCACCTCTCGAAGCAAGAATTTGTACTTTTGTAGCTGGGCATACAAATTGTGTTCGCGCAAACGCTGCAACACGCGCCGTAGAAGTGCCACGTGCTCTTCCTTTGTTTTCGCGTACACCAAAATGTCGTCGAGGTACACGAGGATTCCCTTACCAATCAAGTTAGCAAAAACGCTGTTCATAAGCGTTTGAAATGTTGCCGGTGCGTTCGTAAGTCCGAAGGACATGACCAACCACTCGTAGTGCCCATAACGTGTGTTAAAAGCTGTTTCTCCACATCCTCGGGCGCGATGCGGATTTGGTGATAACCTCCAGCAAGATCAAGTGTTGTGAAGTACTGCGCACCTTGCAATTGCTCCAGCAACTTGTCGATACGTGGGAGTGGAAAGCAATTCCTCTTTGTGATATTGTTGAGAGCTCGGTAGTGGACGCACATGCGCAAGCTCCCGTTCTTCTTTCGTACAAACAAAATAGGTGCGCCATAGGGGACTTACTAGGCCTGATGTAGCTTCTTTTCAGCAAGTCCGCCACCTGCCTCTCGGCCTCTTCCAGCTCCAAAGGTGACAACTTGTATACGGGTCGATACGGTGGCTTGTGCACGCCCTCAATCAGCTCCACACGGTGGTCTACGCTCCGTGGAGGTGGTAGACCAGATGGAAGTCCGTCCACCATAATATCTTGGTATTCTTTAACAAGTTTACACACCTCGGGGTCCATCGTAGCCGTCTTAACATCGTCACTCAACTCTGGTGCTGATGTTGCAGTGTTTTCGCGCACCACGCACAACCATGCAGCCTTTGCCTTCCGTGGAGACAATAACTTCCTCAATTGCACATAACAGATTTGGGCAATTGTCATACCACTTGATTGTGCGTGCCGCGCCCCGATGACGTCCGACGCAGCTTGAATGGATTCTCCACCGTTTCGTTCGATGGGATGATGAGCGCGCGCTTCCTTCAATTGATAGATGGATTATGTTGCCATAGCCACGGTAGTCCCAATATCCCGTCAAACCCGTTCCGTAGGGTGATGCAGCAAAATCGCATGTTCTCCTTTATCTTCCCAATGCGAACGCACGACTCTTTGGTCATAAACGTAGCGCCATCACCTCCAGAGGGTGGCTCTCCAGCGAGCTTCACTTCACCTCCTCGTAATGACGAAAGCCAACCGTAACGCCGCGCGATATCAATACTCATGAAGTTGCTATTGGCACCGCTATCAATCATGAGCTTACACTCTCTCCATCGTCCTTGGTTATCGCAAATGTGTGCTCGAAGCCCAAAGTACTTTGTTGTCTCCTCATTTGCATAACTTACCACCATTGGCGCGTTCAAAGCCATCTCCTCTTGCTTCTTTAATGGAAATGTCACAGCATCCGTCCGTGCATGAGGCTCCTTCCTATCCCCAGCAGTAGCCTCCTCACCTACTGGGGGAAGTCGTTTTCCTGCTCCACGCCATTTTGCTCCATGGTGTTGACGCGACGATCACGGCGAGGGTTGCCATCCGGTGTTGGCCTTTGCGTGCTTCGTTTGGGGCATCCGTACGCCAAATGCTCCGTCGACCCACATGCATAACACTTGCGCACACCTTTACCTCTTTCACCACGTCCACCGTGCTTCGCCTCACTTCCATGCGTGTGTATGGCACCCACCTCCAATGGTGCAGGCCCAGAGTCGGCTCCACCTCCATTGGCAAGTGCTAAACGTGGTTCTCCTCGTCTCCATGCATGTGAATAGCCTCCCCGGGGCTGATCACCATGCCTTTGCCTCCAGTCAGTGTTTCTTGTGGTGGACTTGAAGTACAACGCGTCGAGACGCTCCGCGATGCGTATAGCCTCCGCGAGTCTTCGGGTCCCCTAGCTCCACTTCTTTACGCCCCAAAGGCTTTAACCCACGTGTATACCTATCCAGTTGCTCCTCCTCGGTTATATTGGGTATGGACATCACCAATCGCTGAAACGCGGCCGTGTACGCCATCACCGACCCCATTTGCACAAGGGCTGCAAGTTTGTCGCGTGCGGCCTTCACGCTCTCAACGGGAACAAATTGATGCCTGACCTCCAGTGCCAACTCTTCCATGGTGGTCAATGGTAGCGCCAACCCGTTTGCAACACGCGTACATCGATGCCTCCACCACACAAGTGCTGCACCTTCAAGCAATGTCCTGCAACCTCCACGTGCAAATGCGTGGGCACCTCCGTGAGCTTCAACCAAGACGATACTTGAAAAATTCATTCATCCACTGCATCTCCATCACGTTGACCCCTGAATAGCTTGGGCTTTGGCACCTTCACATGCACGCGCGAGCTTGATGCCATGGGAATTTGTACACGCGCCATCGCATGCTCATACGCCTCGCGTTGTGCTTGTGCCGCCGCTTGCGTGTGATGAAGCTCTTCTTTTAATGCTAAGATGGCAGCTTGAAGCTCTTCCATGCGAGCATCCTCCATCTCCACAAACACACTACACTCCGCTTCCGAATGAAAAATGTAAACGCCCACACACTTCCTCTCTCACCTTCGTAAACCGTGCTCCAATACCAGTTGTGACGGTGCTCGTGCCTTGTCACCTATGAGCTGGTCCAATCCACAACCCTCTCACCAAGACACGGTATTCACACCGGAACCTTGCCCCCTCTGCCAAGCACACACGCGCGCCCCGCCACTCGCATACGCACGCGCATGCGCTCGAAGCTACACACCGACTTGTGTAGCGCCTTGGATCGTCACACAAGCAAGCACACACCAGTGGACACACGCTAGCAACCCCTTCTAGCCACCACCAAGCTTGCACACAAGAAACTAGGGAGCTAAAGGTTGTATTGCAAATTGTAGAATGTCACTTTTACACCTACCAGTCTGCACATGCTACTGTCTAGACGATTCTAGCGCTAGACGGAACTAGAAGCTAAGATATAATTGCAGAATCTTGTAGTACACTTCTAGACCTTTCCAACGCACCAAATATCTTCTCATTTGCTGCTCATATGGTCAAGTTATACTACTTGGCGCTAGGCCCTTCCAGAAATCTGGTCGAGCCCTTCTCGACTGGCCCTCCGTTTTCTGGCACCTTCCGGACTGGTCTTGGGGCCCCGGTCGATATCCGCGGCAGACTCATAACTCGCCGATATCCGCCACAAGTCATAAAAAACATGTACCTTACAAATAAGGCCTAAAACGGCCATGAAAATCATAAAATTTGGCCTTGACTGTTACAACTAATCATCAGCCACTTATGTGGTTGATGACCAACCAACATGTGACGGGGAAACGTGCGCGCTGGGCCCTGCTGCTACAACTAATCATCAGCCACTCATGTGGTTGATGACCAACCAACATGTGACGGGGAAACGTGCGCGCTGGGCCCTGCTGCTGCAGGAGTATGACTTCGAGATCGACCACCGCGCCGGCTTCACCAACCAGAACGCTGATGGTCACAGTCGCAACCCTCACTGCAGTACCAACGATGCAACCGGAGCTCGGCACGAGCTCGGCCCCGCAACAGCAGCTCCCACCATGGCGGCCATGTTTGCTGTTGCTGCGTTACGGTTAGGGCGCCAGATCAACACCACCTCCACGACAGAGGAGGTTCCTGCCTTTGAGTCTACCGACCCCACAGTGACTACACCCCGAGGGAACGTCCACGCGGTCGACATCGAAGTCGACGATACCGAGCTGGCACCCACCGACACCAGGCAGGACATATGGCTGGACAAGCCATCACTCTCCTTCCTTCAAAGTGGCCAGCTTCCCTCCAATATGAGTGCGCGAGAGAAAAATCGTGTCAGCCAGCGCACCCGCCACTATCGGTGGACGGATGACAAAGTGTACCGCCGCGTCCAGGACGAGGACAAAGAGGTGCCAACACCAGCCACACGCGAGGGCATCATCGCTGCCCTCCACACGGAGCTTTGACACTTCGGTGTCAAGCGTACCGTCAGCCTGGTAAGGACGCAATATTGGTGGTATGGCCTGTCCAAACAGGTGCAGGGGTTCGTCAGTCATTGCCAGCAGTGTGACATGATATGCGCCAGCCTCAACACACGTAGCGCCACCTTGCACCCTCTCCCCATTTCTGGGCTATTCTATCGCTGGGGACTCAACATCTTGGGAAATTTGGCACCCTCGGCGCGGGGCAACCGCTACATCCTGATCATGATCGAGCACTTTTTTAAATGGGTGGAGCAAGTGCCATTACCCGACAAGAGCAGCAGGGGGGTGGCCCAAGCTTTCCTCTCCCATGTCCTCAGCCGGTTCTGCAGCTGCGCTAAGGTCATCACCGACCAGGGCACTAAGTTCAGAGGGGAGTTTAACACCCTGCTGGACAGATGCTACATCGATCATCGCCGTACTTCGCGTGACCACCCTCAAGCCGACGGTCTCGCCGAGCGGATGGTGCAGACCTTTAAGAAGGCACTCCGCAAGTACGTGCTGGATTATGAGAAGAACACCTGGGACGACCACCTTCCGTGGGTGGCTCTGGGCTACCGATTGTCGAAGCAGGCGGCTCTGCATGAGTACAGCCCTAGCTACTTGCTGTTCGGGCGTCCGCTGTTGTTTCCTTTCCGTGCACAGCAGGAAAGAGACCGTGTGGTGAACAACCTCGACGATCCCGACTTGATGCACCACGACATCACCACACGTGCCACGCTGTTCGAGCACACCGTCCCAATGGCCTTCTAAAACCTGCGCATCGCACAGCACCGTGACACTCTGCGCTACGAGCGCGTGCGGGGCGGCTTTTATAAGGAGTGCCAACGGCGGTTTCAAGCAGGTGACTTTGCCTACCGCATGGCAGCCACCAAGGACACGCTCGACACCTCCGTGGGCCGCACCGCCTACAAGGTACTTAAGGTGTACCCCACAGGAGTGCTGGACATTCTTGCTCAGAGTGGCAAGAGGTTGAAAGACAATATGGTGAACTGCGCGCCATGTCACCTCCCTTACATAGCAGGCTTCGCGCACATCCAGCACCCTCGCCCCGCCCGCAGCACACGCTGTGAACGCTGCGGCAGCGCCGGCGATGACGCACTCATGATGCTTTGCGATGGCTGTAACAAGGGCCTGCATTGCTACTGTCTGGAGCCCCCACTGGACGCAATACCCATGGAGGAGTACCGGTGCGACGATTGCCGCACCAACGGCCCTCCTCACCTGCGTTAGCAGCTGAGCTCTGGAGCTGGCACCTCCCCACAAGCTCAGGGGTGGCTTGTTGACTGTGTGTCCTACAGCACAGCATGTACACTAAGGAGAACACCGCCTCCACATGTCCGTGTGACTCAGCAACAGCGGAGCAGCTCCACCAAGCATTCCTCGCCATACAAGCTGGGTTATCTTTTACTTTTGCCACATGCTATAACATGTTGCAGCAGCAGGGCGAGCAAGCAGGACTTTCCCTGCAGCAGCCCGAGACAGTGTGACCCTCGACTTCCCCCGACCCGACAGCTGTCATGCCTAGTGCCCACACATACCAGCCATCATCGGGCATGCCTACATCGAAACCGTCGCCCGGCCTACCAACATACCAACGCGCGCGCGTCCCTGACCAGTAGCTAGGTCATGACTTCAGGGTAGCTCACGACCATAGCCTACATAGGCACCGCGCGTAGCTGTTCAGTTGTGAGTTGAGTTATAAGTTGTTTTCTATATCGAGTGACATTCGCTGTGAAAATAGCCTCGATATGACCGTTAGCTTATGTTCTGAACAGTCACGATTTGACTTGTATAAGTAGTCACAGTGTTCATCGGATCAGCTGGTGACACTGTGAGTGAGAAAGCTAAGCGCTTGTGAAACGACCTGTACTACGAACACGCCATCCCGGTTACCAAGAATCCTCGCACTGTGTGAGAGCCTGTGCATGCTCGTGTGTGCATCGTGCTTGTCATTGCTGTGAGCCTGGTGTGCCTAGTTGCAGTGTGCTTGTTGGCATCAGTCAGAGCATAGTAGCCACGTGTTGCTTGCTCATTCACCTCACCCCTGCAGCAGCCCGAGACAGTGTGACCCTCGACTTCCCCCGACCCGACATCTTCATCACATGCAAGCGGCTGCACAAGCATAACGCGAGGCATACGAGCGTGCGATGGCGCACGCACAAGCTCTCATAGTGTCAAGCTCGCGCGTGCATGTGAAGGTGCCAAAGCCAAAGCCATTCAAGGGTCAACAAGATGGAGATGCAGTAGATGACTGGGTCTTTGAAATGTCTTCTTGGCTGAAGCTTACGGAGGTGCCCGCGCATCTACATGTAGAGGTGGCGGCAACGTCGCTCGATAAAGCTGCGCTTGTATGGTGGAGGCATCGGTGTACGCGTGTTGCAAGTGGGTTGGCGGCGCCATTGTCTACAAAGAGTTGGCAGCAAAGGTTAAGCATCAATCTGTTCCCATGGAAAGCGTGAAGGCCGCGCGCAATCAACTTGCAACGCTTATGCAAACGAAGTCCGACTTCGTTTGCATAAGCCGAGTCGGTGATGGCGTACACAGCTGTGTTTCAGCGTTTGGTGATGTCCATTCCCAACATGACCAAGGAGGAGCAGCTGGACAGGTACACCCGTGATTTTTAAAGGCCTCTTGCTCGTAAGGAAGTGGAGCTCCGTAACCCAAAAACGCTAGCCGAGGTGATACGCATTGCGGAGTGCCTGGATGGATGCGTTGTATTTCAAGACAACGACATTAAAGTTTGATTCGAGGCGTGACCGTCAACGAGGGCCAAGCAACCAGGCACGAGAAGGCTTTGCGTGTGCTTGGAGGGGCAGAGAGTCGGCTTTTACACCCACACATGAGCATGGGGCTAGCTCGGGACCTACACCAATAGTGGTGAGTGCGATCGATGCGCGTAAGGGTATGAGAAGGTCTACTGAGCGGCGTCCAGCTGGTGCTGTGCGTAAGTGTTACGTGTGTGACCCACCGAACATGGCCTTCAACAGTTCAAGGAGAGCGCGAGGAGCGTGCGCCTGGTCGAGACATGCGTCGCAGCGTGAACGCGATGGAGCAAAACGGCGTGCGGCAGGGAAACGACTGCCCTCAGTAGGTGAAGAGGCTACTACTAAGGATGGGAAGAAGTCTTTTGCATGCCCGGACTGTCCAATACATTGCTCAAGCGAAAGAACTCATGACCACGGAGGCATGGTAACGATGTATACTCTAATGGTGGTAAGTTATGCTAGTGAAGAAGCGCGAAAGTACTTGGAAGTCCGAGCACGCATTCGAAATGGTGGAGGAAGATGGAGAGAGTGCAAGTTGATGATTGATAGTGGAGCAAATAGCAATTCATGGCAGAAGTTGTTGCACGGCGATTCAGATGGCTCTTGCCGTGGCGTGGAGGAGAAGTTAGGCTCGCTTGCGGGAGAGAACCTGTTGGGGCTGAAGGAACGTCATTCATGATTAAAGAGCTGCAAATCCGTATTGGTCAAGTGAGTGAGCGTATGCGATTTTGCTGCATCACATTAAAAAATGGGTTCGATGGAGTGTTGGGTCCACGTGGCTACATCAACACAATCCAAGCATCAATTGGCGGCGACACGTGCTCACCATATGTCAAGAGACCATACATGGCTTACGCAATTGCCCCATTGAAGCTGAAGACCACCCCAGCGACAACGGCAAGGGCGGTTGTGCAGCTGCATCGGGACGACGCAGAGCGATCACGGCAAAGGAAGATGCAAGCATTGCGGGAGTGGACTCCGGAAGAGGTGAACAGCCCCATATGTCTGCAATTCCTCAGGTGTCATACGCGGAGTTGAAGAATTGGCTATCCCCACGAAAGTCGAAAAGTGCATGGTTGTGCGTGGTGCGTGAGAAAGCGATCAAGACAGCACAACAAACCGCCAGTAAAGCGGAGGCTACAACAGACCCCGAGGTGCGTGAACTCCTAAAGAAATTCAAGGACATCATGGTGGACGGGCTACTACCTGGTCTACCACCTCCATAAGATGTAGACCTTGCAACAGAGCTCGTCGAGGGCGTACACAAGCCACCGTACCGGCCCGTATGCAGTTATCACCTTTAGAGATTGAAGAGGCGGAGCGAGAAGTAGTGGACTTGCTCAAGCAAGGCTACATTTGGCCTTGTAAGTACCCATATGGTGCGCCTATCTTGTTTGTGAGGAAGAAGAATGGTGGACTGCGCATGTGTGTAGACTACCGCGCTCTCAACAACACTACGAGCAAGACTTGCTTTCCACTACCGCGAATTGATGAGTTGCTGAAGCAGCTACAAGGTGCGCAATACTCACGACACTTGATCTTGTGGGGGGGTATCACCAGATCCGCATTGTGCCAGAGGACATGGAGAAGACCGCGTGTAATACACATTATGGTCACTACGAGTGGGTGGTGATGTCTTTTGGCCTCACCAACGCACCGGGGCCTTTCCAAAGCCTGATGAACGGATTCTTTGCTGATTTGATTGGCAAGGGAGTGCTCGTCTACGTCGACAATATTTTGGTGTTTTCGAAGACAAAACAGGAGCACATACGACTTTTACGGTGCGTGTTGCAGCGTTCAAAGGAGCATAAGTTGTATGCTTAGCTGGAGAAGTGCAAGTTCTTGCTTGAAGAGGTGGAGTACCTTGGCCACATTGTGTCGCGTGAGGGAATCAAGTCCGACCCAAGCAAGATTCAAGCGGTGCGTGATTGGCCAGCCCCGACCAATGTGAAGGTGATGTCGTTTTGGAGCCTTGCCGGCTTTTATCGCAAGTTTATTATGGGATTTTTGCATGTCGCGGCACCTTAAACCACCCTTCTCAAGAAAGAATAGCCTTGGAGCTTGTCTGCAAGCGAGGAGCGTGCATTTTTGATGTTGAAGCAGGCATTAACGAAGGCACCAGTCTTGGTTCACCCTGACATGCAAAGCCCTTCGTTTGGGCTTGTGACGCGTTAGACACATCTATAGGAGCTGTTTTGCAGCAAGACCGCGGCAATGGCCTTCAACCAGTAGCGTTCTTTAGCAAGAAAATGAGTCATGCGGAGCTATACTACCCCGTGCGTCAGAAGGAGCTCTTGGCGCAAGTAATGGCACTACGACAATAGCGTTGTTGCTTAGAAGGCAAGAAGTTTGTGCTTGAGACGGATCATTCTCCATTGAGGTACTTACAAACACAGCCTCATTTAGATCGGAGACAAGCACAATGATTGGAGTTTTTTCAGCTTTGCGTTTTTAACATCAAGTACAAGACCGTCCAATAATGTGGCCGATGCATTAAGTCGAGCGAATGCGATGGAGGTCCTCGCGCAAGTGCAGCCTGAGTGAGTAGACCAAATACGGGACGTGTTACATGAAGATGTGGAAGGAAGAAGCAAGATGCAAGAGTTAAACGAAAAGGGAGTGCAAGCGATCACCGTGACTAGGCATTGAAGGACAGAATTCCTTGGCACCACAGGCGCATGTACATCCCTATTAACTAACATTAACACATGAGGGTATGCATAATGAAGGAAGCGCATGATGTCCCCATTGCTAGACACCCAGCGCTAGAGAGGTCATTGGCAAGCTTGAAGCATCGTTTTTATTGGCGGGAGATGCATAGAGACGTGCGTGACTACTACGTAGCCTTGTGCGACACTTTGCAAAGAGTAAAGGGCAGTAATCAGAAGCCAGGTGGGCTACTTCAACTGCTGCCAATACCATCATCCAAATGGGAGCAAGTCACTATTGTCATGCCCGTTGTCCTCGTGTGCCAGCCTGCATCGGGCAGGCTTACATCAAGACCCCCGCCTGGACTACTAGCATACCAACCCGCGCGCGTCACTGACAAGTAGCCAGATCATGACCTTGGACTAGCTCGTAACCGTAGCCTACATAGGCACGTAGATGCTTCAGTTGTGAACTCAGTTACACGCTATGTTCTATATCGAGGGGGACTTTCTTGTAGAAGTAGCCCAAATATGACCGTTAGCTTGTGTTCTGAACAGTCATAATTTGACTTGTATAAGTAGTTGCGGTGTTCACTAGATCAGCTAGTGACACTGTGAGTGAGAAAACTAGAAGCTTGTAAACCGACTTGAACTGCGAACACGCCGTCCTGGTTACCAAGAATCCCCTCACCGTGTGAGAGACTGTGCATGTTCGCGTGCACCGTGCTTATCGTTGCTGTGCGCTTGGTCGCGGTGTGCTTGTTATATTAGTCAGAGCATAGCATCCACGTGTTGCTTGCTTATTCACCTCAGTTAACAGTGTAACACATTTGCACTCATGCAAACAACTGTGTAAACAGCACTACTTATAGTAGTGGCTTGTTGACTCACAGTGTCACCCTTTGCTAAAGTGAGTGTGGTTGCATCCAGCACATCAAAAGTGCCGCTTGTAGTTGGATTGGACATCCTCGTGCATCACTATCACTGTCATCACATAGTGCGCACAAGCACTTGCGCAGTGAGTGGTAGCATTGAGATAACTTTGCATAGCACAAACACTCTACCTTTCATACACTTTCACTATCGCATCCGCTATAGAGCAAGCCCACCCCGTTCTCCAATAGACGAAGGGGAGGTTAGCAGCTGGAGCCCGACCTCCAACCTCACCTACGAACGAGCAAGTGAAGGAAGCACTTACCGTAGCAGCAGAGGCTCCCCCTCCGTCTTTAGCTTCACCTCATGCCACTTCACTCCTCGCCAGCGAGCTTCTCCACCTCCTCCGGACGGTGACGACGAGGAAATGGAGCCTTTCAGCTCAACCGACTCCCTGCGCTTCTCCGGAAGTGCGGGCACCACACCACTTGATGAGTGCATCATCAAGTTTCACTCCAAGGTGCGGCAGCAAGCTTGCACCGGTAATTCTGGACCCCCCGAATTTCTGAAAATTTAGCGCATTTGCCCTGAATACTCATCTGTTTTATGTTTGAACTCGCCACTTGCGTGGCTGCAGAGGTCGCTGTTACGATTGCTGATTATTCAGGCCAAATGCCCTGAATACAAGCAATGGATATTCACACGTTTTGGTCATGAATAATTATAGTTGTCCATCTCGCACACAACCTCCTACATGTGAGTAGTTATTCACTCGCGACAGCTTAAGCCCTCAAGAACAAGGACTGGTCAGATGAGGTGTCATTCCATAGCATGGCTCAGAACTCTGATCATGAGGCGCACGATGTGTGGCAGTCCATTGCTGAGCTGCACAGAGTCGATGGCTATGGCGAGCTTGCCAGCACTATAGCACCTACACCGACGTAGAGCCCAGCAGCTGCTGCCTCAGCAGCAATGGTCCCTCCAACCCTAGTCACTGGGCGGGCGCCGTAGCCATGTAACAAAGCCATGTAACAAGCAGAGGACGAAGAAGCCGAGCTGGTTGTTGCCCGCCAACACCTGCAGAGGTCGAGGTCAAGAGGGCCGACCAACAGACCAGAGTGCTTAAACTCACCGCCGTCGTCATCGAGGCTCAGCAAGCTGAACAACAAGCGACAGCCTTACTAACGGAAACACCAATACCGCCAACACCGGGCTCGCATACTCCAGCAAGAGTCAGCTTTTTCACACTTGGCTCAGTGGCGTTGTGCGCACTAGCCATCACCGTTGGTGCTATCATGTCGGACTCTCCTCTCAAGGACTTGTACGCGGCACTGCAGCGTACCTTCCCGCCCCAGACCACCAGCAAGGTAGAGGAGTTGAGACGCTTTCGACGGAAGCCCAACGAGGACCCTCTCCAGCTGTATTCGCGGCTAGAAAGACTACCGAAGGACACCAATTTATAAGATATACAGGATCGTCAGTGAGGAGGCAGCCACAGTGGTGTACGTGGCTGAATGTACCCCACCGTGAGTGAGTCGACGCGTTGACACTGAACTACAGTAGACCCCTCAAGGAAGCTTTCGAGACTGCACAAGCCATTCACAACTAACACCACCAAACATGCTACAGCATGCTGCTGTAGCATGTCCAGCAAGCATGTCTTTTCTTCAAGCGGCACGAGACAACGTGACCCTTAACTCTCCTCGACCCGACACTATGAACTTCATTGTCGGACTATCAAAGACACGTGACGGGTATGTCGCAATACTGGTGTTCATGGACAAAACAAGTAAAATGGTGCGCTTAGCCCCATGTCGCGAGGATTGCATTGCACCGGAGGCAGCACGATTGGTTTTGAAGCATGTCTTTCGCTCACATGGCTTACCAAGGAGTATTGTGACGGATCGCGACCCCAGATTCACAAGTAAATTTTGGGAGGCGCTGCACAGTGCGTTAGGCAATACATTAAAGTTCAGCACGTCATTCCATCCACAAACGGATGGCCAAACGGAGCGCGCAAATCGCGTGATTGCTGCGATGCTACGTGAATGCATGACAAGATAATTGGGCGGAATTACTCGAAGTGGCGGAATTCGCAATGAACAATCACAAGAATGAAAGCACCGGCGTTACCCCCTTCCCAATGAATTACGGTCAGCATCCATTGACAGCATGGGTACCACACGGAGATGTGCATGTTAAGGTGGCGAGGGACTTTTTGAAGACATGTGCTGACATCACTAAAGCGGCTGGAGAAGCTTTGTTAATGGCGCAAACCAGGCAAAAACAGTACGCAAACGCACATCGCCGGCACATTACATGAAATGAAGGTGACATGGTATTGCTTTCTGCGAAGAACTTGTAGTTACGTGCTGAAGTTCGCAAGTTGAGTGAACACTGGCTTGGACCATTTGGATTCATCAAGGTGATCGAGGACGTCGCATACAAGTTGCAACTACCTGAGACTATGCACATCCACCCTGTCTTTCATATATCTTTGCTGAAACCATATTGAGGAGAACCACCATCGTGTCCACCACCTGAGTTGGCTATAGACAACTAGGTGAAAAATGATGTGGAGGACATTGTGGGGGAGAAACTGGTGCGCAACGTGCGCAAATACTTAGTGAAGTGGAAGGGCTTCCCTATGCGGCCACTTGGGAACCGGAGGAGCACCTGGCGAATGCACGTCAAATTTTGCAAGCGTATCTGTAACGACGAGTAGGACGACCTCGCGAGCTTCAAGGCCGAAGCTCACATAAGGAGGGGGAGGAGTGTAACAGTCGGCGTCAAATTTCATGATTTCATGACCTTTTAGGCCTTATTTGTCGAGTATCATGTTTTCATGACTAATGGCGGATATCGGTGAGTTGTGAGTCTGCGACAGATATCGACCGGCCCCAGGACTGGTCGAGAAGACGCCAGAATCCGGAGGGCCAGTCGAGAAGGACTCGACCAGATTTTCTGGAAGGGCCCGGCGCCAAATAGTATAACTTTGCCATATGGGCATCTTTTGAAGAGTTCCTTGGTGCGTAGGAAAGGTCTAGAAGTGTTCTACAAGGATACCTTAGCTTCTGATTCCGTCTAGCTCGAGAAATGTCTGGATAGTAGCATGTGCAGACTGGGAGATGTAAAAAGGACATATCACTTTGTGCAATACAACCTTTAACTCCCTAATTTTTCGTGTGCAAGCTTGGCGGTGGTTAGCAGGGGTTGCTAGCGTGTGTCCACTAGTGTGTGCTTGCTTGTGTGACAATACAAGGCGCTACACAAGTCGGTGTGTAGCTTCGAGCGCGTGCGCGTGCGTACGCGAGTGGCGGGGCGCGCGAGTGTGCTTGGCAGAGGGGGCGAGGTTCCGGTGTGAATACCGTGCCTTGGTGAGAGGGTTGTTGATTGGAGCAACTCACAAGAGACAAGGCACGAGCACCATCACAATACATTGGTAATTTGCTGTGAACGAGGTCGTACCGGTGAGTAATAAAAGTTTCATGATGGTTGTAGCCGTATTCGGCAAAAACAACTTATGTGTACCTAACATACGCGCTCCTATATAATGATTACAAAAGCCATTAACTTTATCTATGAGTGGCTTTATTGTGTGCAAATGCATGTACTACTATTCTTATAATATATAATTGAGATGCTATGTCACATAACATTGAATGGTACGGAAAAGGTTTTTAGATTGAACTCAACGGTTTTACAAGTTGTTTACAAAGGTCACAACGTCATAATAATACTCATTGATATTGTTTAAATAACTTCGTACTATGACTCAACAAGTGTGCATGCAGAATGTCAACACTCAAATATCATAACATAGCCCACATAACAAGATATCATTGGCAAAGCAATGCAAGCATACATGAAAGATACATTAAGGATGTAATGACATATATATTGGATAAATATATATGACATGTCATAAATATGCTTATTTTTAACGATCAGAATAAGCGATCAAAATGACGAATTTTAAATGTATACATTATCCTCATCACTGAAAACATTATACATAAAAATAGAATGCCAAAATCATGGTTTCAACACCATTGTTAAACCTATGCATTTCGGTTAAACATTTACATTGATAATAGCAAAATAACTTAAACTTAATAACTTATCGCATCTTCAAGAACTTGAATCGCACATATAAACTCGTATGCGCAACGTGTTTTGAAGATATTTATTGGCCTTATAGACCGCTGAAGAACAGCAATTCATCATCACTTTAGCGTTATATGTTCATTAAGTTTGAGCGTATGAATACTGGTGTTGCACTGGTGTACTGACTGCGTGTACATATGGTATACAATATAAAGTTAGTATTTATTTTAGCATCCACACATGTACACACAGTAGTGGCTATTTATACGGTACACGGATAAGGCCAATCGGGCAAGCAAAACAATATGAAAACAACCCCTTAATAGGGATCCCTCTTTAGGCCGTTCAGTTCAACCACATTTCAAATGCTACATGCGACGCGTGTAAATGCATACGTGCATTTTAAAATATGATCCTTTACAATATGCTTAGCCTAATGTATAAATGCTTGAGCTATCGTATTTGTGCGAATATAAAATCCCCTATTACGAACCCCCCCCCCC
>RHPI01002888.1:123638-143222 GCA_009103225.1 Chlorokybus atmophyticus | reverse complement strand
GGGGGGGGGGGGGGGGGGGGGGGGGGGGCTGCGCTTAGCTACACGACACAGTCCCCCCAACTGTAACACAATCCCCCCCCATACACAGTCCCCCTCAGCAAAATCAAGGGAGGGATCGTACAAAAAGGGGGGACTGTGTTGGGGTAATTACGGTAATCAAGCCGCACATGTGGCTATTACAATTGTCTGTCAGATTTGCATCAATGAGCATGTCTTTCATTAAGCAATACAGTTCGACGTAAACTTTTATGCTGTACATTATATGAATTGAATGAAAACATGTGTATTTGTAATTGAGCTAGTGCGTTGACCCGTGGCACAACCATGAGTGAAAGGACATAAATCAAGCCATTTATAATGTACGCATTTTTGGTATATTTTATGCATATGCGATTGTTGCGCATTTTTGAATTATATGTGATGTGCTTATCATTTTCAGGATTACAATGCGATAGGAGAATCAACACCATCAGGCCGAAGGTTGATAATATAGATATGTAAATACTATGACTAACTAACATGTCATCATGACATTATAGATTGATACTTGATGAAGCATGCATACATTGAATGTATACATATATAACCAATGTATATGTAACCAATGTGCATTGAGATGGATATAGTTTTAATGCGTTAAATATACACGTATCCATTTAAAACATCGCGAGACAAAACCTCATGATACAAAACGTTCCTTATGTACACCACTGCGGGCTCGACTTTCTTTTGCTGCACGTTATTGGTTGCCAGCAGGCGCACCCGCTCTGCCACCGACGTGCGACAACGACACATACAGTTGACCGTGCGTGAATACATGCTCAGGCAACTAAACTCCCATCATGTGTAAGCCTTGGCCTTGAGACTTGTTGATGGTCCTGGCGAAAGCTGCGCGTATTGAATATTGTCTACGCCTCAGCGTGAACGGCATACCCTCCACACTTAAGGGCGTAATCATCAGTCGAGGGATGAGCACTTGTCTGCTTTTAGCCGGTCCCGTAGCCACTTCATCATAAATCATATGTTGCATAAGGCTTTTGCAAATCAGACGCGTCCCGTTCGTTAGCCCATCAATCACATCTCGCAGCAATATGATCAGGCTGCCTATCTTGAGACGCAACTCATGCGGAGGTAAGCCGAACACCACGATGCTGTTAAGATACTCAATGGGGTGGTGGTTTACTTGCACCTCTGGTGCCACGGAATCAGCGTTGCGATATACCCTCCCCTCATCTGCGCATTGTGGCGGGTAAGTGGCATTCTTAGAATACATGCATGATGGTTATATGCGGCTGTAGATATATCTAAATGTTCACCGGCACGTATTATTGGTAAAACGTGCCATCATTAGCGCGTTGATCTCGTCGATGGTCACAATTTGGGGCGTGAGGATTGCTCGGTTGATGACGTACTCGGCGAGAGCTTTCGGTGTCCATTGATTGCGCAACTCACTGTACATGGCTTTAATAAATATCTTGAAGACTGCAAGCTTCACAGTAA
The DNA here is from genome assembly GCA_009103225.1 of Chlorokybus atmophyticus. Taxonomy (NCBI): domain Eukaryota; kingdom Viridiplantae; phylum Streptophyta; class Chlorokybophyceae; order Chlorokybales; family Chlorokybaceae; genus Chlorokybus; species Chlorokybus atmophyticus. Next base: position 141,722 of record RHPI01002888.1, on the reverse strand, counting down.
AGGTCGGTGTCCAGGCGCAACATCTCCACCCCTATGTCGACAAACACATGGTTACGATCGTCAACGATGCGCTGCCAAAAATCGCTAAACTCTTGCTGCTCTGCTCCGAATTCCTCTGCAGCTTGTCGCGTCTACACACGTATGTTGATGTGCAGCTTCATCACCTTGATCCGGCTCCACGTTGTGGAGTACTTTAAACTGGCGTGTATAATTTCAGAACGTGTTCCGCGCGGCACAACCGGTAAGATATATTGAAAGTCGCCGCCCAACACAACGACCTTGCATTGTCATGCCTATCGCCCGGGCATGCCAGTCGTCATCGGGCATGCCTACAGCGAGACTCTCGCCCGGCTTACCAGCATGGCGACCCGCGCGCGTCTCTGACCAGCAGCTAGGTCATGTCTCTAGAGTAGCTCATGACCATAGCCTACATAGGCACCGCGCGTAGCTGTTCAGTTGTGAGTTCAGTTATAAGTTGGGTTCTATATCGCGTGGCAATTTCCTGTGGAAATAACCTCGATATGACCGTTAGCTTATGTTCTGGACAGTCATGAGTTGACTTGTATAAGTAGGCACAGTGTTCACCGGATCAGCTGGTGACACTGTAAGTGAGAAAGCTAAGAGCTTGTGAAGCGACTTGAACTACGAAACACACCGTCCCGGTTCCCAAGAATCCCCTCACCATGTGAGAGCCTGTGCATGTTCTTGTGCACCGTGCTTGTCTTTGCTGTGAGCTGTGTGTACTTGGTCGCGGTGTGCTTGTTGGCATCAGTCAGGGCATAGCATCCACGTGTTGCTTGCTCATTCACCTCACTTAACAGTGTAATTTCTCTTCCACTCATGCAAAGAACTGTGTAAACAGCACTACCTATAGTAGTGGCTTGTTGACTTACAGTGTCACCCTCTTTGCTCAAGCGAGTGTAGTTGCAGGCTGCACATCAGCATCGCCATCTGTAGTTGTACGCATCGCAGTGCATCGTTGTCACCGTCATCGCATAGCGCACACAAGCGCCAGTGTGTTGGGTGATAGCAGCACTGGAGATCCCATAGTAGAGCACAAACACTCTACCCTTCATCCACTTTCACCATCGCATCAGCTGTATGAGCAGGCCCACCCCTTTCTCGCCAATAGAAGAAGGGAACCCCAACAGCTGGAGCCCAACCTCCAACCTTACCTACGAGCGCGCAAGTGAAGGGAGCGATTACCGTAGCAGCAGAGGCTCACGCCCCGTCTCCGGCTTCACCTCCTCTCACTCCACTCCTCGACGACGAGCATCTCCACCACCGTCGGACAGTGACGACGAGGAGATGGAGCCTTCCAGCTCAACCAACTCCCTTCGCTTCTCCGGACGCCCTGGCACCACCTCACTTGACGAGTTCATCATCAAGTTCCACTCCAAGATGCGGCAGCAAGCCCTCAAGAGCAAGGATTGGACAGATGAGGTATCGTTTCGTGTGTCCGCTCAATACCTTGATCACGAAGCACATGATGTGTGGAAGTCCGTCGCTGAGTTGCACAAGATTGATGGCTATGGCGAACTGGCCAGCACAATATTCTCCACGTCACTGCATAGCCCATCGATTACTGTCCCTATAGCAGCGGCCCCGCCAGCCTCATTCACGGGTCTCACTCTAGCTGCAGCCATGGAGAAGGCAGAGAATGAAGAAGTTGAGGTGGTAGTGGCCTCATTGACTACTGCAGAGATCGAAAGCAAGAAGGCCGAGCGACGGATCAGGATACTCAACCGCACCGCTGCCATCATCAGGGAGCAACAAGAGGAGCAGCAAGCTGCAGCGTTGGAGATGGGCACGCCCCTGCTACCAACACCGAACTCGCGTGCTCCAGCGGGAGGCAGTGTTTTCACCCTCGGCTCAGTGGCATTGCGTGCACCCGCGCTTACGGTGGGCGCGGCTATGTCGGACTCCCCGTTGAAGGACCTTTACGCCGCACTCCGGCGCACCTTCCCACCTCAAACCAACAGCAAGGTGGAGGAGTTGAGGCGTTTTCGACGGAAGCCCATCGAGGACCCTCTCCGACTGTATTCACGGTTGGAAGGGTTGCTTAAAGACAGTGACTACAAGATCATCAGTGAGGAGGCGGCAGCAGTGGTGTATGTGGCCGAGTTGGATCCCACCCTGAGCGAGTCAACGCGCCTGACGCTGAACTACAGCAGGCCCCTCGGCTACACCCTCAAGGAAGCTTTCGAGACTGCACAAGCCATCCATAAGCGCGCAGTGTATAAGAAAGCGGTGCTGAACACCAACCGCAGTGCCTCGTGGCCTATGGCAGGCACAAGTGCAGAGCCTCTTCGGCGGGACCGCAGCCGAGAGCCGCAAGGTACCCACAACGAGGATAAACGGTCAGCTCATGCTGCCCTTGTGGCTCCAGTGCTGTGCCACCGATGTGGTCGACATGGCCACTACCAAAAGGAGTGCACCGAAGATTACGGCAACCTTGTGTGCGACTACTGCCACAAGACGGGACACTTGGAGACAGTATGCTGGCTCAAGTTCCCTGAGCTGCGGCCCTTTATTGGCTACAACAACGGCAACAACGCTGTTGGCTACCGCGGCAACAACAACAACAACAATAACAACAACAACGGGGGCTACAACAACAGCAACCACGCAGGCGGCTACAACAACAGCACCAATGCTGGTGGTCGCAACAATGGCAACAACGCTGGTGGCCACAACCCCAACAACAACAACAATGTTGGGGCCCGCAAGGAAGATGCGGGCTACAGAGGGAAAAACCGCCCTCCATAGCACAAAGGACCTGAGGGACGTCCTCGCGCTGGAGCTGCTGCTGTAAAGGCACCAGCCAATCCACCAGCTATTGACCAAGTGGCAGCCCGGATGGCGCGCGTGGCACAGCTGGAGGAGAACAAGGAGCAGGACTATCAAACCTGCTATGCTGCTAGGTGGGCACTGATGGCACCAAAACGGGATAGGGACACTCCCACGCCGTCACGCGTATAACCATCAAGACGTGCGCGCAGGGAAGCTGGCACGTCATCAACAGCAGCATTGTCGGACGCCACAAGTGGTGCTGCCTCGGCCACAACCACTGCTGGGAAGACGCCGTCGACGACACTGTCGGCGTCCACACCGACCACGACAGCAGGTGCCAGCACTCTTGGCACCACACTGTCCCCGGTGATGGAAAGCACCCACGCCGCAACAACCATGGTCGTTGGGTTTGTGGGTGGTGAATCCACCACTCCTGCCTCCATCGAAGCGACTACATCGGCCGCAACTGCTGCCACCCTCATCGCTGCCACCTCAGTAACGACGACTGCTGCAGGTGCCACCACCATCGCCTCCAGTAGTGCTGCCGCACCCATTGCACCACTTTATGAGATTCGAACGCCACCGCCACCAGCACTTGACATCACACAGCAAGTGCCACGCGGACCACAAGCAGACTGCGCCTGGGCGTCGGTTTTACGCAACGTGGAGCCCACCACCATTGCGTACGGACCAGGGGGGCAACGCACCACGCGCGTGGCACGCGATGATCGCATCTTGCCCCTACCACCTCCAGAGTACCACACGCTGCCGGAACCCACACAACAGCAGCTGGAGGATGAAATCCTCGCCGGCACTGCACCAGAGATGAAAGATCGTCTCTTCGGGGTCACCTACCGGCGACCTGCAGTATTAGAGCTGGCCATTCAGCTGTTCTTGGCATTACACGCACGATTGCAGGGCGCACCCAGTCAAACGCGGCAACCAATGCCCGCTCAACAGATCGACCTCGCGCCCTCGCCACTGTACCCACTCGGACTCCAGCGCCACAAAATACAAGACCTCGTGGTCACCATGTCAGACATCGCGCTGGGCGCTGATCCCGCTCTCCGGGGGCTCACTCCAGGCAGTCGTCAAGAGCATTTCTCTGCCCTCGAACAAGCACATCGTTATTAGGTGGACCAAGCTGCCCAAGTGGACGCGCGCCGACAGGCGTACGAAGCAGCACATGCCGTTATTGTACCAACCGTAGCTCCGGCAAATGTTGCCAGCGCCTCCACGGCGCTGACCACAGGGTACTCCACGGCAGTCGCCATCGAACAGCCAAGACAAGCAACTGTTGCAGACCAAGCGAGGGCGTTGGCGCAACAATTGAGGGGGGTAATCGCCCCGCTGCTGCCTCCTTTGGTCGACATGCCTGAGGATCAACGCGATGCGGGGCGAGGGTACCTCACCCCGCAAGGGGACACCACACAACGAGGAGGAGCTGGTATGGTGGGGGAGCAACAACTCCGTACCGCACTCATCCGGCAAGCAGTCATGTTGCACAGGCCTGAGGGCAACACATTGAGACAGATGATGGGGATGCAAGAGGGCAGCGCCGCTCGAGCCCGTCTCGTGACATGGCTCGTTGCCAATCACCCTGCTGTCCCCCTGTTTGCCTTTGGCAACCGAGCATCATGGTTGGGGGCATTCGTTCGTTCGCTGCGACAAGCATACGACGAGGCTGCCACCACAACCCCGGACACGCTGGAGGGAGTGCAAGAGGCAATGCTGCGGCTGCCAGGGGTGGAAGCCGCACGACAACGGCGGCGCATCGCCATTGCTCATGAGCTACACGCACAGCAGACTGACCTCCAGCGCACCTTACGGGCGCGCGCCATGACCGTGCTCAATGTGGGAGTGGTACAAGGAAGGTGTGATGCCTACATGGCAGGGATCTTGCGAGTCCCCACCATCACTCACGACATGCGGCGACAGCTACTACGCGCCGTATACCTACAGCCCATGCCTCAATATCATCATTGGACCGACACAGACACCGAGCCCACGGCCACGTGGGACGTTGGTCAGAGAAGCGGCTCATGCTGTCCGATGGACGTACGCCGCGGAGCAAGCTGAACGCGAGGCAGGCCCACAAACACCGGGTCCGCCGGGGTTTCCTCCACAGCCACTGGGTACACCCGCGGGCATGATTCCATCTTCGTAGAGGCGGCATCCATCTGCACCGCCACCACAACCAGCGCCGGAACCTCCAGCACCGAGGCCCCCCCGTGTCTACCAACCACTACGACAAGGTCGGTTCGACAGAGGGAGAGGGCAAGGAGGGGGTTCTCCGGACCCAGCAGGCAGATGAGCTCTGGCTGCAACGCGCTCAACACCCCCAGCTGAGAGAACTGAGGCAAAGGTGCAGACAGCTCGTATGAAGAGGCTGCGCGTCAACGCCAATGCTGCCATGGTGGCCAACCAAGGCAAGCACATTACCATCAACGGCCTGGCACCCAAGCGAGTAATGTTGGACACTAGAGCACAGCCTGTCATCATCGGGCGCTTCCTCGCGCGGTCCCTCGGCATAACAAGCTCCGACTTGGTGCCTTGCCCGTACGTGTTGGACACTGCCACAGGTAGCCGAGATAAGGTGATGGGAGTCACCAGGGAGGCCTTTTGCATTCGGTTGACAGGGTTAGACCCAACCCACACAACCGAGATCGTCCAGCAATGTGTAGTCACCAATGCCGGCTCCTTCGATTTTTTGCGTGGGCAGGACTTCAACTTCCCTATGGGCATGGGCCTCGACTGCTGGACAGAGCGAGCGTGGTTTTGGCCACATTGGGATGAGGATGACGGAGAGGTGCAGGGTTTCCTGCCTCTCGAGTTGGTCTCGCGCACGCGCGCCCAACGCAAAGTAGCTGCCGTGGCCACACGCAGCCACGCCCGCACACGGGAGGCTGCAACAACCACATACGACGGCGTTCAGACGCAAGCCGCTGCTGGTGCCACGTTCCCGTGTCGAAACGTCGACTCCTCTCCCACCCCGTACAACGAGGAGCAGGAGGATGCCACCACGTGGAAGTAGCATTACAAGACCCAGCTGAACGGCGCTGGCGCGCACAGGTGGACGCACACGTCTTGCTCAGCCATCCACTGATCACCACGCGCTTCCCCAACTACCGCAGCCACAACAAGGTGCAGGACCACCATATGGTGGCCACCGGAGTGGTGGAGTTCCACACCTTTCGCAGGCAACAAGGCATCACAGTGTTGGAGCTGTTTGGAGGCATTGGCAGTGGTCTTGCCGCGGTCCTCAACACGGGGGTGAAGGTTGTCAAATACTATTGCTGCGACCCAGACCCACACGCGCAAACGGTCCTCAAGCACCACTTACGCCAACTGCACGAAAGGTATTCACGTCAACTACCCCTCTCGGCGTTGCAAGGCAGCCTCAAAGCATTGCCACAAGACATCCGGCTGATCACTGAAGATCACCTACTGTCCCTCGGCAACATCGACCTGTTAATAGCTGGGTGGGAATGCCAAGGGCACTCCAGGGCAGGCAAGGGGCAAGGCCTCGAGAACCCTCGCTGCGGGCTGTTTTGGGAGCTGATGAGAATCATCCACCTCCTTCAACACCACCAGATCTCCAGACCCCTGGGATACGTCACCGAAAATGTGCGTTCAGAGGACGACAAGCGTCCGCACATTGCCTCCAGCTACCGACAAGTTTGCTCCATTCTGGGGCACCCACTCAAGGTGAACGCGGCACGACATGGCTCGCGCGCACGTCGTGTACGTGCCAAGTGGACAAACTTGACCACCGTGGAGGAACTCATGACCGCAGAATACACACGCAGCACTCGGCCTGCAACCTGCTGGTCGATGACATCCTTGACCCCGGTTGCAAAGCACAACCTGTCCTGCGTCATGACCACAACCACTTCTACCCGTGCAATCAGCCCGGTCAGCCCCGTCGCGAACTCCCCACGTTGGTGTCCTACCCGGGCTCCTACGCATTTCGAAACAGTGGTGACGGGATGGTGTTTTATGCGACCACCAACAGGCTGGAGGAACCCAACGCACGCGAACGTGAACGCGCCATGGGATTCTTCCCCAACAGCATCACGGGTTCATCGCTGACAGTCAGTCAGCAATGCCAGCTGCTTGGCCGCGCCATGGACCAGAACAACATGGTTTGGCTGCTGGAGCTGAGCTTCGCATTGCAAGACCGCCACGTGTCCTTCAAGGATCTCGAACACTTGGCTGGTGGGCTGATCGTGTAGCCGACAGGCACACCAAGGCAGCTCACACAGCCCTCGAGGTGGTCCACATGGAGGAGCAAGCAGCAGTGACAGTGGAGGACATTCCCGTGGTTGCCAATGCAACCTCCTGGGACCATGCCATTGGCCCGTTGGCCACAGAAGACACTCGAGAGAAGCTGGAGGCTCTCCTCAACAAGTGGAGGAGCCAATTCAGCTTCAATGTGAAGGAACTGGGTACATGCTCAGTGTACCAGATGGACATCGAGCTGGTGGACACTGAGCCGGTGTTCCGACGGCAATACAGGCTCTCCAAGTTGGAGGAGGACCTGGTGGAACAGAGATGTAAGGCGCTGCTTGATGCAGGCCTTATCGAAGAGTCCACATCGGACTTCGTAGCAGCAATCGTCATGCCACTGAAGAAGAATTCAGCAGGCAACTGGACAGAGCGACGCATGTGTGGCGACTATCGCCCCCTCAACAACAAGACCAAGCAAGACAGGTACCCCATGCCCACAGCAGAGGGTATCTTTTATGATGTGGGAGACTGCACAGTCTTCAGCATCCAAGACATGCGTCAAGGGTACAACCAAATCGCCATCAAGGACGAGGACAAGCACAAGACCTCCTTCTGGGGCAACCGACAATTGTACCAATGGAAGGTAATGCCGTTGGGGCTGAAGAATGCCCCTGCCAAGTTTCAACGCGTCATGGACAAGGCCTTGAAGGGGCTGGACTGCGCGCGGTGCTATATCGATGACATCCTCATCTTCAGCCGCAGCAACGAGGAGCATCTTCAGCACATCAAAGCGGTGTTGGAACGACTCAAGGGAGTGGGGATGACCGTACACCCCGACAAGTGTACCTTCTTCACCCACAAGGTGCCGTACTTAGGGCACATGATTGTGCCCCATGGTGTGTATGTGCAGCAGGCAAAAGTAGAGGCTCTGACAGCTATCCCTGCCCCGACAGACCTCACACGTCTGCGCGCTTTCTTGGGACTTGCCAACTACTATCGCCGGTTCGTGAAGGACTTCGCGAAGATCGCAAGGCCCCTCAACGAGCTACTAAAGAAGGAGGTGGAGTTCGCATGGAAGGAGCCGCAACAGCAGGCCTTCGAGGAGCTGAAGAGCAGGCTCACCACCGCTCCCATCATTCAACGTGCGGACTACGCCAAGCCTTTCATCCTTCACACCGACTGGAGCAAGCTGGGAATGGGAGCGGTGCTGGTGCAGCACGATGAGAACAAGAAGGAGCGGGTGGTGTCATACGCCAGCCGAAGCAACAACAGCGCCGAGGCCAACTACAGCAGATACGAAGGGGAGTGCCTCGCTGCAGTGTGGGCCATCTCCTTCTTCCGACCTTTCCTCTTTGGTCGACAGTTCCAACTGATCACTGATCATCAGCCCCTCAAGTGGCTGATGACCAACCAACATCTGACAGGGAAACTTGCTCGATGGGCCCTGCTGTTGCAGGAATACGACTTCGAGATCGACCACCGCGCTGGCCTCACCAACCAAGACGCCGATGGCCTCAGTCGCAACCCTCACCTTAGCACCAACGACGCAACTGGAGCGCGGCATGAGTTCGTCCCTGCAGCAACAGCCCCCACCATGGCAGCCATATTTGCTGCTGCCGCGTTGCGCTCAGGGCGCAAGACCAACACCACGGCCTGAGCAGTGGCAGGGGAAATTCCTGCCCTTGAGCCTACCGGCCCTGCGGCAACCACACCCTTGGGAGACGCCCACGCAGCCAATATTGACGTCGATAACACAGAGCTGGCGCCCACTGACACCAGGCAGAACATATGGCAGAACAAGCCATCACTCTCCTTTCTTCAAAGTGGCCAGCTTCCCTCCGGCATGAGCGCCCGAGAGAAGGACCGGGTCAACCAACGCACCCGTCACTATCGATGAGCAGGTGACAAGCTGTATCGCCGCTTCCACGACAAAGACAAGGAAGTGCCGACACCGGTCACGCGCGAGGGCATCATCACTCCCCTCCACACTGAGCTTGGACACTTCGGTGTCAAGCGTACAGTCAGCCTAGTGAGGGCACAATATTGGTGGTATGGGTTAACAAAACAGGTGCACGGGTTCGTCAGCCACTGCCAGCAGTGACATGGTGCGCGCCAGCCTCAACACGCGTAGCGCCACCTTGCACCCACTCCCCATCTCCGGTCTCTTTTGCCTATGGGGGCTCGACATCTTGGGGGACTTGGCACCCTCAGCGCATGGCAACCGTTACATCCTGGTCATGATCGAGCACTTCTCCAAATGGGTGGAGCTGGTACCATTACCCGACAAGAGCAGAAGGGGGGTGTCTCAAGCCTTCCTCTCTCACGTTCTCAGCCGATATGGCAGCTGCGCCAAGGTCATCACTGACCAAGGTACTGAGTTCAAAGGGGAGTTCGACACCCTCTTGGACAAATGTTACATCGACCACCGCCGTACCTCGCGTGATCACTCTCAAGCCGACGGTCTCGCCGAGCGTACAGTACAGACCATCAAGAAGGCACTCCGCAAGTACGTGCTGGAGTACGAGAAGAACACTTGGGATGACCACCTCCCGTGGGTGGCCCTCGGATATCGATTGTCCAAGCAGGCGGCTCTGCGGGAGTACAGCACGTGCTACCTGCTGTTCGGGCGACCACCATTGCTCCCCTTCCTTGCGCAGCAGGAGGTGGATCGCGTCGTGAACAACCTCAACGACCCCGACTAGATGCACCACGACATCACCACGCGCGCCGCACTTTTCAAGCATCGTCCCCATGGCCTTCAACAACCTGCGCATCGCGCGGCATCGCGACACGCTGCGCTAGGAGCGCGTACGCAGCGGATTCTACACGGAGCGCCGACGGCGGTTTCAAGCGGGGGACTTTGCCTATCGCATGGCAGCCACCAAAGACACGCTTGACACCTCCGTAGGCCGCACCGTTTACAAGGTACTCAAAGTGTACTCCACAGGGGAGCTGGACCTTCTTGGTCAAAAAGGAGAGAGGTTGAAGGACAACATGGTGAACTGTGCGCCATGTCATCTTCCTTACGTAGCCGGCTTCGGGCGTATCCAGCACCCTCATCCCGCGCGCAGCACACGCTGTGAACGCTGCGGCAGCGCCGGTGACGACGCACTCATGATGCTATGCGATGGCTGCAACAAGGGCCTGCATTACTATTGCCTGGAGCCACCTTTGGACGCGATACCTATGGCGGAGTATTGGTGCGACGATTGCCGTACCAACGGCCCTCCTCACTTGCGCTAGAAGCTGAGCTCTGGAGCTGGAACCTCCCCCGGAGCCCAGGGGGGGTGGCTTGTTGACTTTGTGTGCTACAGCACAGCATGTACACTAGGGAGAACACCGACTCCATCTGCCCGTACTACCCAGCAGCAGCAGACCAGCTGCACGAAGCACTTGTCACCATGAGGGTTGGGGTCATCTTTTGTTTTTGGCTGCGCGTTACACAGGTGGTGCAGCAGCATGTCCAGCACAGCATGGCTGTCCATGCAGCTGTCCAAGACAGCGTGACCCTCGACCCGACAGCTGTCATGCCTATCGCCCGGGCATGCCAGTCGTCATCGGGCATGCCTACAGCGAGACTCTCGCCCGGCTTACCAGCATGGCGACCCGCGCGCGTCTCTGACCAGTAGCTAGGTCATGTCTCTAGAGTAGCTCATGACCATAGCCTACATAGGCACCGCGCGTAGCTGTTCAGTAGTGAGTTCAGTTATAAGTTGGGTTTCATATCGAGTGGCAATTTCCTGTGGAAATAGCCTCGATATGACCGTTAGCTTATGTTATGGACAGTCATGAGTTGACTTGTATAAGTAGGCACAGTGTTCACCGGATCAGCTGGTGACACTGTAAGTGAGAAAGCCAAGAGCTTGTGAAGCGACTTGAACTACGAAACACACCGTCCCGGTTCTCAAGAATCCCCTCACCGTGTGAGAGCCTGTGCATGTTCTTGTGCACCGTGCTTGTCTTTGCTGTGAGCTGTGTGTACTTGATCGCGGTGTGCTTGTGGGCATCAGTCAGGGCATAGCATCCACGTGTTGCTTGCTCATTCACCTCACTTAACAGTGTAATTTCTCTTCCACCCATGCAAAGAACTATGTAAACAGCACTACCTATAGTAGTGGCTTGTTGACTTTGTGTGCTACAGCACAGCATGTGCACTAGGGAGAACACCGACTCCATCTGCCCGTGCTACCCAGCAGCAGCAGACCAGCTGCACGAAGCACTTGTCACCATGAGGGTTGGGGTCATCTTTTGTTTTTGGCTGCGCGTTACACAGGTGGTGCAGCAGCATGTCCAGCACAGCATGGCTGTCCATGCAGCTGTCCGAGACAGCGTGACCCTCGACTCCCCTCGACCCGACAGCCTTCAAGAAGCAAATCCGTTGCTCAAAGATACCCTGCTATCATGCCAACTACCCTCGCATGCCAGTCCTCCTTGAGCATGCCTACATTCAGCCAAGCCCGGGCTACCAGCGTGAAGACCGCGCGCGCCCCAGTTTTATGCTAACCACTTCGTACTTCATGTAGCATGTAGCTAGGGCTATTCTACAGACCTGTCTGTAGGAACCGCGCGTAGCTGATTGGTTAGGAATCTGTTACTAGCTCATGTGTTATATCGAGCCTTAGAGGATTCCGTAGTAACATACGGCCTCGATGTGACCGTTGGCCTAGTGCCCGCGTGGCATTGCACAGTTATGATTTGACATGTATATATAGGAAGTCATGTCACTGGACTCGCTGGTGACATTGTGAGTGAGTGCGAAGAGTAGAGACTCTGACTTTAAGAGCTTGTGAAGCGACTTGAACTTGAAGCACACCGTCCCGGTTGCCATGAACTGCCTTACTGCGTGAGACACAGTGTATGCTCTTGTGCGATGTGCTTGTTATTGCTGTAAACTTGGCGGTAATGTTTGCTGCATCAGTCAGGACATAGCATCTTTAGGTTGCTTATTCATTCACCTCACTTAACAGTGTAACACATCATCCACTCGTGTAAAGAACTGTGTATATAGCACTACCTATCGTAGTGGCTTGTTTATGCACAGTGTCACCCTCTTTGCTCAAGTGAGTGCGTCGCATTCTGCATCACATAGTGCAGTCTGTATCGGGGAATACATCCCTGTGCACTCGTTATCACTGTCATCACATAGTGCGCACACAAGCACTAGTGTGGTGAGTGGTAGCAGCATCAGGACAGACAGTAGAGCACAAACACACTACCCTTCATACACTTGCACCTATGGACTAGCTGTATGAGCAGGCCCACCCCGTGCTCTCCAATAGGCGAGGGTGACCTCAGCAGCTAGAGTCCAACCTTCAATCTCACCTTCGAGCGGACCAGCAACGCAAGCAGCGATCGCAGCAGCAGAAGCTCGCATTCTGTCTCCCGCTTCACTCCGTTCCGGTCTACTCCTCGCCATCAAGCTTCCCCACTATCGTTTGACAGTGACGACCACGAGATGAAGTCTTCTTGCTCAACGACATCCCTGCGCTTCTCCGGACGTGCTGGCACCACCTCGCTGGCAAACTTCATCATCAAGTGCCATTCCACAATGCGACAGCAAGCTTTAATGAACAAAGACTGGTCGGATGAGATTTCTTTCCACATTGCTGCTTAATCCTTGAAACATGAAGCACACAATGTCTGAAGGTCTGTTGCTGAACTATATCAAATTAATGGCTATGTCGAGCTCGCCAGCATCATAGCATATGCGTCGCTGCACAGTCCCGTAGCCATCGCTCAACCTGCCACTCCAGCTGCTGTCATCGGCTTGTCCATAGCTGCAGCCATCGAGAGGGCAGAGGAGGAGCCTGAGTTGGTGATCATTAACCTGACCCCTGCAGAGATTGAGACCATGATGGTCGCACGGCGGGCCCGGATCCTGGACCGTTCTGCTGCTATCTTGAAAGAACAACGAGCTGCAGCCTTTGAGGTGGGCACGCCTCTACCTCTGGCAACACTTGGCTCTCGTGCGGGAGGCAGTGCTTTCACCCTCGGGTCAGTTGCACTGCGCGCACCAGCCATTACTGTATGTGCTGCCATCTCTAACTCTTCACTCAAGGATCTATACGCTGCACTTCGTCGCACCTTCGTCCCACCTCACACCACCAGCAAAGTGGAGGAGCTGAGACGGGTTCGGACCAACGAGGACCCTCTACGCCTGTACTCTAGACTGAAAGGGCTGTTGAAAAACACTGACTGCAAGATTGTCAGTGACAAGGCTGCTGCAGTGGTGTATGTTAATGAGTTGGATGCCACCTTGAGCGAGTGGACGCGCCTGACCCTGAACTACAGCAGGCCCCTTAAAAAGGGCTCAAAGAAGCCATCGAGACTGCACAAACCATCCACAAGCGCTTGGTGTATGAGAAGGCATTGCTGGACACCAATCGCAGCGCCTCACAGCTGTAGCCAGCACAACTATTGAGCCTCCTCGCCGCAAACGTTGCCGGGACGCTCCACCGGCACGCGACAAAGAGAAACGGTCAGCTCATGTCGCTTTGCCTGCCCCTGTGCTGTGTCATCGCTGTGGACGGCATGGGCACTACCAAAAGGAGTGCATCGAAGAGTAATCAACTCTGATTTGCAACCACTGTCACAAGACGGGTCATTTTGAGTCAGTTTGCTGGCTCAAGTTCCTTGAGTTGAGACCTGCCAACAGCTACTGCAACAACTACTCTGGTGGCTACAACAGCAACAACAATAGAGGCCACAACGGCAACAACTCTGGTGGCTACAATAGCAACCACACCGGAGGTTATAACAACAACAATAACTACGCCAACGCTCGCAAGGAAGAGCAAGGCTACAGGGGGAAGAATCGTCCTCCTCAGCGCAAGGGACTGGAAGAACGTCTGCGTGCTGCTGCTGTTGCCGCCAAGGCTCTAGCCAACACGCCAACTTATGACCATATTGCTGCCCTCATGGCGCGTATGGCACGCTTGGAGGAAGACCAAGAGCAGGACTACCGCGCCTGCTACTCTACCCGATGGGCACTGATGGCTCCGAAGCACACGAAAGACACGAGCACTCCGTCTCGTGTTCAGCCATCCCAACGAGCACGAGGGGAACCGCCGCAACATCGTCAGCAGCTACCTCCTCTGAAGCCACTAGCGGTGATGCATCAGCAGCAACGGCCACACCGGCTACGACGCCGTTAATGTCAGCAGCAACTACTCCAGTTGCACCAGAAGTTGGTACACCAGTGGGCATCATGACGCCAACACTGGTGAGCACGATGGCGACAGCCACTGCAGTAGTAAATCGCACCAATCCCGCTCCAGCTGCAAAAGCACCTACGTCAGCGAGCGTTGAAACCACTCTCGCGCCACTGACCGGCACTATCGCACCTATTGCCAGTGCCATTGTCGAGTCCGCTGCAACTGCCGCAACGCGCGCAGCTACGTTGCCCGCCCTCGACGCCACTCAGGCTGTCCTGAGAGGTCAGCAAGCTGAGCGCGCATGGGAGACCATCATGCGTGGAGCAGATCCCACTACAATTGTTTTTAGGCGAGGAGGAGAGCGCACAACGCGCATTGAATCATGTTTTCCCCCTGCCTGAATATCACACCTTGCCGGAGCAGACCCAGCGGCAAATGGAGGATGAAATCCTCACCGGCACGGCGCCTCCCATGCGAGACTGCGCAATTGTGGTTAGAACACCTGACGTGCTGGAGTCGGCCTTGCAGCTGTTTGAGACTCTGCATGACAACATGCAAATCGCGCTCGCCAGCCTGCACAAGTCCATCACGAGCCTTTCGAGCCAATCCGCTGAATACATATTGAGACTGGTAACCCAACGTGCAGCAGTACGTCAGCGATGCAGCTGACATGCCTTTGGGCCGATGAAACACCGAGGACTCTCACTGCTACGCGACTTCACGAGCGCTACGCTGCTGCGGAACAAGCGTTCACCTGGCGACATGACCAAACTACAGCCATCAACGCACGGGCAGAGGCCCTTGCCGCTGCTCGTGCTTCTATCTCAACGGTGCAAGGTGTCGTTCTGGACGATAGGCCAGCAATTGTTGGTTGAGACCGACATTGACCAGGCGAGGGCGCTGGCCCAACAAACTAGGGGGGTGATCGCCCCGCTGCTACCCGCCTTGGTGGAAGATTTACCTGATGATCAGCGAGGTTTAGGGAGAGGCTACCTTACACTACAAGGGTGTACACAACGGGACGGAGCAGGCCTAGTTAAAGAAGAGCAAGTTTGCACTGCCCTGTTGCGACAAGCAACCATGCTACAACGACAAGAAGGCATTGGCTTGAGACAGATGATGGGGATGCGAGAAGGTGGCAGTGCAGCGCGAGCGAGACTAGTGACTTGGCTAAGCACCCCGCAGTCCCTTTGTTCGTATTTGGCACCATATTGTCATGGCAAGACGCCTTTCTTCACTCGCTACGGCAAGCCTATATCGAGGTGGCCTCGGCAGCCACCAACACCTTTGAAAGAGCTCAAGAGGCCACACTGAGGTTTTTAAAAGTGGATACAGCGCGACAACGCAAACGCATCGCAGTTGCTTATGAGCAGCATGTCCAACAATCGACGATCTACCTCACTGTGCGTGCACGGGCAACAACGGTGCTAGAAGTGGGGGTGGTCAATGGCAGATGGGATACCTACATGGCAGGGATCTTAAGGGTTCCCACCATCACCCACGACATAAGAGCGCGGCTCGTGCGCGCAATGTATTTTCAACCCATGCCTCAAAACCATCGCTGGAGTGACGAGATCAGCAATCCAACAGCCACATGGGAAGGTACACTGGTCAGGGAGGCGGCTCATTGTGTACACAAGACTTATGTGGCAAAACAGGCTGCACGGGAGGCGGGCCCACAAACACCCGGTTCCCCAAGGGCTTCCCCGACAGCCAATGGCCACACCGCCAGGTATGATCTCGGCCATACAGAGGCGCAATCTCCCTACGCCACAATCAAGGCAGCCACAGGTAGCACCGCTAGCACCCAGGCCGCAGCGAGTATACCAACAGCCAAGACCATGATGGTTCAGGTCAGGCCGCCGATAAGGAGGTTCGCAAGACTCAGCCGATCGAGGGGCGCTTGCCGCACTCCGCTCGACACCACCGGAGAACTCACGCAGCAGCAGTCACCCCATGCAGACGCCACCGACGGTTCAAGCGGATGCGCATCTACGCCAACGCAGCCATTATCGCCGAAAAAAGCAAGCATGTTACCATCGACGGGTGGGCACCCAAGCGCGTGATGCTAGACTCTGGAGCCAGCCTGTTATTGGGCGCTACCTCGCACGCGACTTTGGCATCACCAGCGCTGAGCTGATGCCCTGCCCATACGTTTTCGACACAGCAACCATCAACCGCGACAAGGATTGGCATCACCAGGCAGGCCCTCTGCATTCGCCCAGGGTTAGACCCTTCCCACATCACTAAAGGCATACAGAAATGTGTGGTCACTGACGCGGAATCCTTGGACCTGCTGCTGGGAGAGGACTTCAATTTTTCTGTTGGCATGGGGCTGGATTGCTAGACAGAGCAGGCATGGTTTCGTCCCCATTGGGATGAGGAAGATGGAGAGGTTCAAGGATACCTGCCTCTCGAGCTGGTGGCTCGCACTCGCTCTCATTCAAGGTCAGCTATAATAGCCACCTACCGGTCGGCTTCGACAACCACTGACAGGTCAGTAACGGTAATCACCCACAATTCTGACCAATACTCTCCTACCCCATACGATGAGGTCCAAGAGGATGCCACTGAAGAAGTGGCCGAACAGAAACCATCTGAGCGCCATTGGCGCGCACAAGTGTTCGCACATTTATTAATTATTAGAGCACGGCTCACTGCATGGTTCCCTCTCTACAAAGACCAAGCTGCAGTTCAAGAGCAATACCAGGTGGCCACTTGAGTAGTAGAGTCACGCGTTTCGCCGACAACAAGGCATCACCGTGTTGGAACTGTTTGAAGGTATAGATAGTGGCCTCGCCGCTGTCCTTAACACCGGCGCGACGGTCACCAGGTACCTTTACTGTGACCCTGTTCCACACGCACAGATCGCCCTAAACCACCGTTTGTGCCGCCTACACGAGTGCTACCCGCAGCAGCTGCCACTACTAGCACTGCAAGGCAGTCTGAAGGCGCTGCCATAGGACATCCGCGTAATCACTGCGGATCTCGACCTGGCTGTGGGCAACATTGACTTGCTGATAACAGGATGGGAGTGTCAAGGACACTTGTGAGCAGGCAGAGGCCAAGGACTCTTTGATCCTCGCTTGCAACTGTTCTCGGAGCTGATGCGCGTCATCAAACTCCCGCAGAGCAACCGGCTTTTCAGGCCTCTGGGGTACATCATTGAGAAAGTGCACTCCGAGGACGATAAGCGTCATCACGTGGCCAACAGCCTTTGACAGGTGTGTTTCTTGCTGGGGCATCCTCTCAAATCAATCAATGCAGCGCGTCATGGATTCCGTGCTCATCGCGTCCGCGCCAAGTGGACCAACCTAGCCACAGTGGAGGATCTCTTTGCTGCTGAGCATCTGCATAGCGGTTTTCCACGCAATCTCACCGTCACCGATATCCTGGACCTTGAGCGCACGCCACACCCGATCACGCGACACGATCACCAGCACTTCAACCAGTGCAATCAGCGCGGCCACCCGCGCCATGCGCTCCCAACTCTGGTGTCTATTCCAGGTTCATATGCCTTCCGCGACGAAGGCGACGGCATGGTGTTTGAATCCAACAGAGGCCGGCTGGAGGAATCTTACGCTCGTGAGCGCAAACGCGCCATGGGATTTTGTTCAGGCTGTATCACAGGTTCCATGCTGACTGTAAGCACTGTCAGATGTTGGGGTGCGCCATGGACCAGAACAGCATGGTGTGGTTGTAAGAGATGTGCTTTACTCTGCAAGACCGCCATGTGTCCTTCAAAGAGCTCGAGCACCTGGCGGGGGGGTAAACTTGGCGGTAATGTTTGCTGCATCAGTCAGGACATAGCATCTTTAGGTTGCTTATTCATTCACCTCACTTAACAGTGTAACACATCATCCACTCGTGTAAAGAACTGTGTATATAGCACTACCTATCGTAGTGG
>RHPI01002888.1:80712-123390 GCA_009103225.1 Chlorokybus atmophyticus | reverse complement strand
GGGGGGCGGGGCTGATCGCGTTCGAGGGACCAAAGCGGCACACAATGCCCTCGAGATCGCCCACATTGGAGGAGCAGGCAGCAGTCATTGTGGAGGACATTCCAGTGGTCGCCAACACTACGTCCTGGTCCCATGCCATTGAACCATTGGCTACAGGCCAGACACGAGAACAACTCAAGGCTCTCCTCAACAAGTAAAGGAGTCAATTCAGCTTCAGCGTGAAGAAACTGAGCATCTGCTCAGTTTACCACATGAACATCGAGTTGGTGGACACCGAACCGGTGTTCCGACGACAGTACAGACTCTCCAAGTTGGAAGAAGACTTGGTGGAGCAGAGGTGCAAGACTCTGTTAGATGCATGCCTGATCGAGGAATCTACATTGGACTTTGCGGCCGCGACCGTCATACCCCTGAAGAAGGATTCAGCAGGCAACTGAACAGACCGGCGTGTGCGGTGACTACCGTCCCCTCAACAAGAAGACCAAGCAAGACAGGCCTCCACTGCCTACCGCAGAAGGTATTTATAATGATGTAGGAGACTGTATAGTCTTCGGTATCATGGACATGCGCCAAGGGTACAACCGGATCGCCATCGAGGAGGAGGACAAGCACAGGACCTCCTTCTGGGGCAACCGGCGGTACCAGTGGAAGGTCATGCCCTGCGGACTGAAGAATGCTCTTGCCAAGTTCAGCGCGTCATGGACAAAGCCCTCAAGGGATGAGTCTTCGCACGCTGCTACATCGACGACATCCTCATCTTTAGTCGCAGCAATGAGGAGCATCTCAGGCACATCGCGGAGGTGCTACAGAGACTGAAGAATGTAGGGATGACGGTGCACCCCGACAAGTGCACCTTTATTACCCACAAGGTACCGTGAGCACATGATTGTGCCCCACGGAGTGTATGTACAGCAAGCCAAGGTGGAGGCACTGGTGGCCATCCCTGCCCCCACTGATCTCACGCGACTGCGTGCATTCCTCGGCCTTGCCAACTACTACAGACGGTTTGTTAAGGACTTTGCGAAATACGCGCGGCTTTACAATGAATTGCTAAGGAAGGAAATTGAGTTTATGTGGAAGGAGGCACAACAAGAGGCCTTCGAGGAGTTGAAGCTTTGGCTCACCACAGCTCCCATTTTGCAGCGACCTAACTACAACAGGTCATTCATCCTGCACATAGATTGAAGCAAGCTCGGCATGGGAGCAGTGCTCGTGCAGCACGACAATAATAAAAAAGCAGCGCGTAGTGTCGTATGCCAGCCGCAGCAACAACAGCGCTGAGGCCAACTACAGCAGCTACGAGGGGGAGTGTCTCGCCGCAGTATGGGCCATCTCCTTCTTCCGCCCCTTTCTGTATAGACAGCAGTTTCAACTGATCACCAACCACCAAGCACTAAAGTGGCTGATGACCAACAAGCACCTGACAGGCAAGTTGGCACGGTGGGCACTACTGCTGTAGGAGTATAATTTTGAGGTGGAGCATCGGGCAGGCCTGGTCAACCAGGACGCAAATGGCCTTAATTGCAACCCTCACCTCAACACCAACGAGGCGACAGCAGCCCGACACGAGTGGGGTCCTGCAGCCGCACCTCCAGGTGTGGCGACCATGTTCGCTGTCGTAGCGCTACGTTCAGGACGCAAGAATCAGACCACGGAGGCAGCAGCAGACGAGGATGTGCCCTCTCTCAAGCCCATTGTCACCGTCACCGACCCCTTATTAGAGGAAGCGCTCGTTGCCAACCCTGAGGTGTGTTGAAGGACTAGCATGCACATGTAGTTGAGGCAAGCATAGACACACAGAGACAGAGCTACCGCCACCAGAGCATACACAAGTCACAGCACATTCATCTATTACAAGTTGTCCGCTGGTTTTTATACCAGCCAGTTACACACACGTCTACGTTTGCAAGCACTGCGTAAGCTATACTCAGCCTTTTGACGCGCTCTAAGCTGTGTTGTCTTTTTTACAACCAGAGCTTTCCAACAAGGTCTTACACGCCCAACATGAGTAAGTATACGCGGAGATACAAAGCAATTAGTAAGGCTCCAGTCTGGAGTCTGGTCCGACGACGCCATCTTGCTAAGTCCAGACCTAGTGCTCATCCTTACGACCTTCTACTCCTGTATGGAGGGTCGATGCTGATTGTATGTAGGAATGACTCTCAACACTCCCACGCGTGCAGCTTGACCTCCAACGCTTGCTCCTGTAGTCAAACACAAATGCTAAGTCGTGCGCAACAAGTCTTGAACTTGAGCGGTGACAATGGCTTTGTTATGAAGTCCGCCAGCATGCCCTCAGTGTTGCAGTACTGGAACTCCACCTCCTTCCTTGTGACTCTGTCACGCACAAAGTGATGCATGACATCAATGTGCTTCGTCCTTGCCGAGGCGATAGGGTGCTTCAACAACTTGATGGCTCCTTGGTTGTCACAGTTGATGACGATGCACGCCATGGGGTGCTCCAAGTCTGCCATGAGCTTGCAAAGCCAGAGTGCCTCCTTCACTGCTGCTGCCGCTGCCATGTACTCAGCCTCTGATGTAGATGCTGCTGTTGTTGGATGCAGCCTGCTGTTCCAGCTCACCACGCCTCCGTTCAGCTTGAAGACGTAGCCTGTAGTGGACCTCCTGCTGTTGAGGTCACCAGCAAAGTCCGAGTCGCAGTAGCCCTCCAACTCAGTGCTTCCGCTCCCAAACTTGATGCCAACTGTTGCGCTCCCAGCAACATAGCGTAGTACTCCCTTTGCTGCTCTCCAGTGCTCCATGCTCGGTGCAGACATGTAGCGAGCAAGTACTCCCACAGCATGTGCAACATCGGGACGTGTGCACACTGCCAGATAGAGCATGCTGCCTATCAGCTCACCATATGGATACTGAGCCTTGTCGAGTACCTCCTCATCCTTTGCCTTGATGAGGGCAATGCCAAGTGCCAACGGTGTGGTCTTGGTCTTTGCTTCAGTGAGCCCAAACTTGGTGACGAGTCTTCTCACCATTTGCTCCTGACTGATCTTGATTGTGCGTGCAACCCTGTCGCGCTCAATCACCATGCCAAGGAACCACTAGGCCTCTCCAGAATCACGGACTGAGAATGCTTGCTGTAGAGCAAGTTTTGTCTCCTGCAGGTGGTGCACCTGCCTGGCGGTGATGATGATATCATCAACATACACGAGCAGCCAGACCTTGTTGTCTGCATGGATGAAGAGCCCAGGGTCTGCAGAGGATGCGGTGAAGCCAAGTGCCTCCAGCTCCTTGGTGAGCTTGATGTGCCACATACGCGGTGCCTGTCGCAGCCCGTACAGTGCCTTGATCAGCTTGCACGCTGTGCCTCTCTCCCGTTCTTCACATCAGGTGGTTGCTCGATCAAGATACTCCTCCTCCAGCTCTCTGTAGAGGAAGGCAGTCTTCACATCCAGGTGATGCAGCTCAAGGTCTTCAGCAGCAACCATAGCTAGCAGTGCACGGAACGTGGTATGCTTACTTGCAGGTGCAAACACTTCGTTGAAGTCCACACCTTCCTGCTGCAAGAAGCCCTTTGCCACCAGTCTTGCCTTGTAGCGCTCAATGTTGCACTGACCATCACGCTTCATCTTGAAAACCCATTTTACTGGAATGGTCTTCACTCCTTGCGGTAACTGCTCCAGTGACCAAGTGTTGTTGGCATGGAGTGACGCAATCTCCTCGTCCATAGCACGCTGCCATTGCTCCGCATCTGGTGCTAACAATGCCTCCTCGTAGGTGCTTGGCTCCTCATTGTGCACACTGGCGACGTGTGCCTTGTGTAAGAAGTCAGGTGCCTTTCTCTCCCTCATTGGGTATCTCCGAGCTGCGTGCTCCTGCTGCAGGTGCGACTGCTTGTCTGCTACAGTACAGTCCTGCTCACCCTTATCTTCGATGATGGCCTTGCCTGCAACTCCCCCTTTTGTAGGAAGTTCCTCCGGCTGTGCTTCATCTTCATCTCGAGGAAAGAAGCCTGCTTCTGGTTGTGATAATCCCTCGTGGAAAACCACCTTTCTGCTCACGATGATCTTCTGAGTATCCTCGAGCAAGATCTTGTAAGCCTTGGAACCCGGTTCATAGCCAACGAAAATGCCCTTCTTGCTGACCGGCTCCAGCTTGTGCCTGAGCTGTTGAGGCACTAGTGCATATGCCGTGCATCCAAACACACGCATACCACTCACATCTGGTGTGGCTCCATAGAAGTGCTCCCACGGAGTCTTCTGCTCTGAGCTCACCGGAAACCTGTTGCGGATGTAGTTGACAGCAAGTATCGCCTCCTTCCACATACTGTCTTCCATCCTGGTGTCATTGAGCATGGCTCGAACACGCTCCAAGAGTGTCCTGTTGAGGCGTTCAGCTGCTCCATTCTGCTGCGGGGAGTAGGGTGCCGTTGTCTCGTGGCGTATGCCCTTGCTGGCGAAGAACTCCTTCAACTCCTTGTTGATGTACTCCCCTCCTCGATCACTCCTCATTGCCTGCATCTTGTTGCCAGACTGGGTCACCAACAAGGCCACAACTGTGCGCACAGCTCCAGCAACTTCTGACTTCAGTGTCAACGAAAAGATGACGGATAGCTTGCTGCAGTCGTCGAGGAATGTAGCAAAGTACCTGACCCCTCCCTTCACCACAATGTGCATAGGGCCACAGACATCCATGTGCACAAGCTCGCAAGGATGCTGACTGCATGAAGAGGATAATGGGAATGGCATAGCATGCTGCTTTGCAACCATGCATGGTTCACAAAGTGCACCTGATGCATTCTTGAGTTCTTCTGTGCTGAGATGGATGCCCTTGACCATCTTCTCAGCGACAAGGCGAGTGAGGTTAACGTAGCTAAGATGCCCGAACCTTCGATGCCACAATGTTGGCGACTCCTGTCCTTCACCATCATGGCTTGAATGTCAATGTCCTTAGGGTGCTGCTCCACGTGGTAGAGCCCTCCCGGATCAGCGATTCCAACCATGTGCACGACCCCATCAAGGATGACTGAGCAGCCACCCTTCCGAAATAGGATCTCCACGCCTAAGCGCTCCGCAACCCTCACAGAGAATAGACTCGCAATAGCCTTAGGAACATGCAGGACGTTGCGTAACAACACCTCGTGTAGTGTGTTACCAACCTTGCACTGGAGTCGTATGTTGCCAACTCCCTCAGCCACCAATACTTCGCCACCGAAGCCCGCCGCCTTGATTGTGGACGTCAGCTTCCTGTAGCCCTCCATCACCTCCTTGTTTGGTGTGAGATGACGATCGCAGCCAGAGTCCACCACCCAGAAAGCTGTGCCCGCCCTCGAACTGGATGCAGTGAAGGCGACATGTTTCTCCTTGTGTTGGTGCTCGTTGCCGCTGTTGCTGGTGCTTGCTCTAGGTTGCCCCTGTTGTTTCTTCCTACAGTCCTTCACAATGTGCCCCTTCCAACCACACCAGTGGCATGTGAGGTCTTTGTGACGAGGATTGCCTGGCTTGTTGCCCTTGTACTTCTCTTCATGGTTGCTCTTCTTTGCGTGCTTGCCGGTGTAGAAGGCGACGGCATCCGCTTGCTCGTCCTTCTTCACAACCCTCTGCTCCACGGTGAGCAGCTTCGGTAGCACATCGTCCAACGTCAACTCCGATGATGACGTCTCCAGCAGGGTTGCGACGACCTCGTACTCTGCTGGTAGCCTTGCAATAATGGCCAGCACTACCTCCGTCTCCCCCATGTTGTGGCCGACGTTAATGAGGTCCGCCTACAGCTCTCTCTCGCGCGCAACATACTTTGTGATGGGTTCTGCTGCCTCCTTCCTGAGTGCGCTGAGCTGCTTGCGTAGATGCAACTTTTTGGCATTGTTCTTGGCGCTGAATACGGCTAATAGCTTTTCCCAAGCTTGTCTACCATCTTCACATGCAGTGAGCAGGGAAAGTGATGCGGTTTGCTGTTCAACACAAGCAAAGAGTGTGCTTCTGCTGAATGCTCTGACCACACAGTGTTCGCTCCTGGTGTTGGTGGTGGTGCCTTCGGATCAACGTACTTCCACACCTTCTTGTGGATGAGCAAGGCCTTCATCTCCACGCACCATGTGTTGTAGTCGTCGGTGTCCAGCTTTGCAATCTGCCCCTTGTCGTAGGTCGCCTCCATTTTTGTCGAGCCTGCCTTTCTTGCAGTTGACACCCAAGGCTCTGCTACCAACAAGCTACCGTAGTGTAGAACTACTATGCACACAAGCTAGTCTCACACTCCTCAAGCGTAGTGTGGGCCCATAACCTATTGAAGGGCTAGCATGCACATGTAGTTGAGGCAAGCATAGACACACAGAGACAGAGCTACCGCCACCAGAGCATACACAAGTCGCATCACATTCATCTATTACAAGTTGTCTGCTGGTTCTTATACCAGCCAGTTACACACAAGTCTACGTTTGCAAGCACTGCGTAAGCTATACTCAGCCTTTTGACGCGCTCTAAGCTGTGTTGTCTTTTTTACAACCAGAGCTTTCCAACAAGGTCTTACACGCCCAACATGAGTAAGTATACGCGGAGATACGAAGCAGTTAGTAAGGCTCCAGTCTGGAGTCCGGAGTCTGGTCCGATGACGCCATCTTGCTAAGTCCGGACCTAGTGCCCATCCTTACGACCTTCTACTCCTGTGTGGAGGGTCGATGCTGATCGTATGTAGGAATGACTCTCAACAAGGTGGACGAATAGGAGTTGGCACCCACTGACACACGACAGGACATCTGGCTTGACAAGCCATTCCTCGCTCTGCTCCGGCCTGGACAATTTTCAGTGGGCATGAGCGCGCGCGAGGAAGACCGCATCAAGCAACGCACTCAGCATCTATTGCTGGGTCGACGACAACCTGTATCGACGGATACAAAATGAGGACAAGGAGGTCTCAACATCAGCTGCGCGAGAAGGCACTATTGCTGCCCTTCACACCGAGCTCGGACACTTCGGTGTCAAGCGCACAGCCAGTCTAGTTTAGACTCAGTATTGGTGGTATGGGGTGCACAAAAAGGTGCGCGAGATCGTCAGCGACTGCCAGCAGTGTGACATGGTCCGCGCGAGCCTAAACACGCGCAACGCCACCTTGCATCCCCTTCCCATCTTGGGACTGTTTTACCGATGGGGATTGGACATCCTCGGGGACTTATCGCCCTCAGCACGAGGCAACCGCTACATCCTCATCTTAATCGAGCACTTTTGCAAATGGGTGGAGCTGGTGCTCCTTCCCGACAAGAGCAGCGAAAGAGTAGCACAGGCTTTTATCTCCCATGTACTCGGACGCTTCGGCAGCCGTGCTGAAGTCATTATCGACCAAGGTACGGAGTTTAGAGGAGCCTTCGACAATCTTATGGATAGATGCTTCATCGACCATCGCCGTACTTCCCGCGACCATCCACAAGCCGATGGTCTCGCTGAGCATACTGTGCAGACCATCAAAAAGGCTTTGCGCATGTACGTCCTCAACTACGAGACGAGCACATGGGATGACCACTCCCATGGGTAGCTATGGGATACCCACTCCCATGGGTAGCTATGGGATACCGGCTGTCCAATCAGGCAGCACTGCGAGAGTACAGCCCATACAATTTGCTGTTTGAAAGGCAGCCATTGCTCCCTTTCCGCGCACAGCAAGAGGTCAACAGAGTGGTGGACAATCTCGACAACCGCGACGAGATGCTGTATGATCTCACAGTGCGCAGCGGGCTGTTCGTGCACACTGTCCCCATGGCCTTCAACAACCTGCGCATTGCTCAGCAGCACGACACGCTTCGTTACGAGCGGGTGCGTAGGGGTTTCTACAAGGAGTGAGAACGCTGCTTCCAGCCAAGAGACTTCGTCTACCGCATGGCGGCTACACAAGACACCCTTGACACCTTCATCGGGCGCACTTTCTATAAGGTATTGAAGGTGTATCTCAAAGGGGTACTAGACCTTCTGGGACAACAAGGCGAGCGCATGATGGACAACGTGGTGAACTGCCCTGTCATCTTCCCGACGTTGCTAGCTTCGACCAGATCCAGCACCCGTTGCGAGAGATGTGGCAGTGTTGACAATTACCCGTTGATGCTGTTATGCAAAGGCTGCAACCAAGGCATGCACTGTTACTGCCTTGACCCTCCATTAAACAAGGTGCCGCTGTGGGAGTATTGGTGCGATGACTGCTGCATCAACGGTCCCCCACACAGTCGGTAGAAACTAAGTCCTGGAGCAGGAGGCTACCCTAGAACTTCAGGGGGGGTGGTTTGTTGACTGTGTGTACTACAGCATAGTAGGTACAGTAAGGAGGAGAGCGTCTCCAGCTCTACTACTGAGCAGATCCTCACATAGGCTTATCCTCGAGCCTATGTCTGGGGGGTTGTCTTTGTTTGTGTTGCCACATGCTGCGCGCAGCAATAGCATGCCAAGGGCATGAGCGCTCGTCAGTGTGCCCAAGACGGCGTGACCCTCGACCATGGCAGGCACGACAGCTGTCATGCCAAATACCCTCGCATGCTAGTCCTCCTCGAGCATACCTACATCCAGCCCCAAGCCCGGGCTACCAGCATGAAGACCGCGCGCGCCCTAGTCTACTGCTAGCAACTTCGTACTGTATGTAGCATGTAGCTAGGGCTACTCTATAAAACTCTCTGTAGGAACCGCGCGTAGCTGAGCAGTTAGGAATCTGTTATTAACTCATGTGTTATATCGAGTCTTAAAGGATTCTCGTAGTAGCATACGGCCTCAATGTGACCGTTGGCCTAGTGGCCGCGTGGCACTACACAGTCATCATTTGATATGTATAAGTAGGAAGTCATGTTACTAGACTCGCTGGTGTCACTGTAAGTGAGTATTAAAAGTAGAGACTTTGACTTTACGAGCTGGTGAAGCGACTTGAACTGGAAGCACACCATCCCGGTTGTCAAGGACTGCCTTACCACGTGAGACACAATGTATGATATATCTTGTGCGCTGTGCTTGTCATTGCTGTGAGCTTGGCGGTGATGTGTTTGCTGCATCAGTCACAACATAACATCTCTGAGTTGCTTGTTCATTCACTATCGTAGTGGCTTGTTGATTGTGTGTACTATAGCACAGTAGGTACAGTAAGGAGGAGAGCATCAGCCAAGACATAACATCTCTGAGTTGCTTGTTCATTCACTATCGTAGTGGCTTGTTGATTGTGTGTACTATAGCACAGTAGGTACAGTAAGGAGGGGAGNGGGGGGGGGGGGGGGGGGGGGGGGGGGGGGGGGGGGGGGGGGGGGGGGGGGGGGGGGGGGGGGGGGGGGGGGGGGGGGGGGGGGGGGGGGGGGGGTCTTTGTTTGTGTTGCTTTAATGCTGCGCGCAGCACCAGCATGCCCACGGCATGAGCGCTCGTCAGTGTGTCCGAGACGGCGTAACCCTCGACCATGGCAAGCACCACACTATCGACAGAGGCAGACCTCGCTTTACCGGCACGCCTGGCGGGCCCTGCGGGCTTTGCCGCCCGGCATGCCGTTCAACGTAAGTTATACACCGTAACAATGAGCCCCTTATTAAAGTAATCGGTGCGTAACTGCGCCGTAACGCAGCTTATCTTATGTTATGGTTTTGCGGATTGATCGGATGATGGTCGTCTAGTGAGGCCGTCCGATGGGACCGCCGCATCGCTGTGCGGGGCGTCAGGTCACCCCCGTGTAACCTGTTGTTACAATAAACACACCACAAACTGTGGTGTGCTTAATGTAACCGAGCCCGTAGATACTGCGACAACGGTCGATATTGCCCTTATCAGCCCCTTTTCCCCGCCTGCAAGCGGAGGGGCAGCTGTATACAAGGAAGTGGCATTGTATGGTCAAATACAGTGCCCCATCGAATATAATAAGGGAATTGCTATATTTGAGGGGGACGCTGTGTTTGGATAAATACGGTGATCGTTGGTAAGAAGTGGTATGGTGTGAATCAGTTAAAGTGAGGGCTAAAAAGGCGGCATGCTGCTGAGTCTTTTATGGTCGAGTCGGCTGTGACATTGGTCATCGGAGTTTGAGACCTGGATTCGATCCCTGCTTTGCACACGAATTCCGCGGTTGTTGTTTCTTGATCCAGTAACATTGTAAATGTTCATAAGTGCCATCAGCGATGGGTCGCGACTTTCCTTATGGCAGTCGCGCCGGCGTTCAGTCGGCGCGGCAGGACGCGACCTGCATGTCGCGATGCAACCCGTGGGGCCGGCAGCGGTGCGCTATGCGCGCGTTGATCGGTATGGGCCTAAGTTAGCCGGTTTTTGGGTGGTGGGGCCGGTGACCGACCCTAATCAGACCCCTGGGATGATTCCCAAGCTGATGGGAGCCATCTGCCGAGGACGTCAGTGTTCTTAAGTGGGGGGGAATGTAACGGGAAGCTACATTAAATTACCACAAATCGACCATAATAGCACCAAGTCTTTTATGGTCGAGTGGGCTGTGACATCAGCAGTTGCAGGACGTGGTGATGTGCTATGGACGGTCAAGAAGTATTTAGAAGAGATCAAACGGCCGATAGCTAGTAGTCGCCGCCTAGCCATGAGAGGCGGGCGGGTCGCGTATAACGCGCAGCCCGGCAGTCGCGGGTGCCGTATGTGATGGCCGCTGATGGGTCGCATAACAACTACCATGCGACCAATTGCCGCCTAGCCTTTGCGCATGTGATGTGTTTATGTACCCTAATGCCGGCCGGCCCAATCAACCGGCCCAATCAGCCGCACCCCTTGTTTGTAAGGGGGGTTGTATTCGCACAAATACGGTATGCAAAACTCAGTGCACGTGGTCGATGATTGGTCGCATAACAAACTACTAGGTATGTGGTTGAACTTGTGTAACAACCATATGCTACTGCTCTAGTTATGTGATAACTTCTATGCTATGTGTATGATAATGAAAAGCATACTAACATAATTATTAGCATGTTCACACAACACCAAGCGCTATATTGTATTGCAATTTGTGCATGACTTCTTTTGTTTGGCGTGGGCTAGCATGCTCGCAAAGGCAACTCCTATCATAATTACAATATGCGAAGTCATTGGCAGTGACCGCGCACATATTGCGAAGAAAAGAGCCACAGTGTGAGCGACACCACGGCAACCGCCGCAACTATTAAACTAGAACCTCAATAGCAATGAGCTCGAGGTTGATAATGCTTATTACAAAGCATGGCCATTAAAGTTTGCGTATAAAGGAGGATGCAAAGCGGATAAAGCACAAGCGTGCATCGCCGTCTCCAGAAGTGAAGTTTGCCCTCAAGAGAGCGAGGCAAAAGCGACAATAATCAACTACTTTTGGCAAAGAAGATCACCTTATCGATTACCCAAAAGAAGACATGCAATCCTATCACAAAGATATATGAAAATTGCGATAAGTTCACAAATATGAAAAACATGAAGACTCATGAAGAGCAAACCTTTTTTAAGGGGAGAGTAATGGGATAATCGCGTTGTATTACATTAACAATTAAATTAGTTAGGAGTAATTAAACGATACATTAACAATTATACTAATTAGGAGTAGTTAAATGATATCACAACAAATTCGATATCATAACATGGTGTGATATATCAGCTAAGCTGCCAGCAATAATGTCAGCGACTATACTATCTCTATGCTATATCTACAATATATACCTGTATAGCTAGCAGTATATAAGCGGGCATGGTAGTGCACGCAAAACAAAAGAAATCATACACAAGTTGTAATAATGTAGCGCTTATAGTTGGAGTTGAGTTGTGCGCAATGCACGAGTTGTTGCGTGAACATGCTGATTGTTATGTTAATATGCTTGTTACAATCACACACATAGCATAGAAGTTATTACATAGCTAGAGCAGTAGCATGTGATTGTTGCATTTGTGTGTGTATGCTATGTCATACCTTATGGGTGTTGTCATTCAGTGGAGTGTTGGCACAACACTGTTGTGCCTTTGCATTCAAGTACATGTGTCTGTGACTGTTGTAACTGTTGACGAGGTTGAGACCAATGAGTAAACTGCTACTGACAGTTCAATTATAGTTGGACAGTTCAATCATAGTTCAATTATAGTTGGAGTTGAGTTGTGCGCAATGCACGAGTTGTTGCGTGAACATGCTGATTGTTATGTTAATATGCTTGTTACAATCACACACATAGCATAGAAGTTATTACATACCTAGAGCAGTAGCATGTGATTGTTGCACTTGTGTGTGTTTGCTATGTCATACCTTATGGGTGTTGTCATTCAGTGGAGTGTTGTCACAACACTGTTGTGCCTTTGCATTCAAGTACATGTGTCTGTGACTGTTGTAACTGTTGACGAGGTTGAGACCAATGAGTAAACTGCTACTGCCAGTTCAACCGCCGATCACACTGCTGAGCACGTTACCAAGAAGAAAGCAAAAGTACAGCAACTAGTACACAAGCGGTACAGCCACCTGTTGTTGCCCGTACCACGGTGGTCAGTGTATCTGACGCAGTACAGTGCTCCAACCATATGGTGTAGGCCTGACAAGCCTAGGTCGTACGGTAGACCGACACCATGGACAGGCGCGGGACACGGCACGACGAGGAGTGGAAACTGGTGGCTTACATTTACACCAGACTCCGCGGGCCTGGCATTGATGCTGGGCCAGGCACTGCTAGCAGAGGTGGCGGAGTTTCTCCACGACGACGACGGCCATGGCGGCGGCGGAGGGCGGTGGCGGCGGAGGCCGCGGGGCGTCGTGTGATTGGACGAGGATTGTTGTGGCTTGTTCTTGCCTGGGGTGGTGGAGCTGAAGGCGGGAGTGGCGGTTGGTAGAGAGTGGGTTGGGGCGGGACAGTGCTAGCCAGCGGGGAAGTGCCCGTGGAGATTTGCCAGCTGGCAGACGGTATGGGCGCACCGTGCCCGGCGGCGCTGATGCTGAGAGCTTCCTGACGGTATGCAGGTAAGGGTTCAAGCAGCGTTACTCTGCGCTGCATTGGCTTTCATGCTGCTGCTTAATTGCGATGCATTCACAGCTTGACAGCGCCTGGCGGCTAGCTGGCAGCACGGCTGCACAAAGCAGCTTTGGTGGCAGCTGTCAGCCTGCACCAGCGTATCTGATAGCTTGCAGTCAGAAGTTTTTCTGGGGTGACGGGGTGCAATCTCTTGCTACAAAGTAACACACGCTACTTAGTTGACTTGACTCTGCTGCTGTGGTGTGCATACTCAGCTGGCGGGCAAAGCATCGCTTACGATCGCTGCCCGCTAGGTTCTTCTGATCGTGTAGAATGGATGAATATTGCAAGCACTGGCACACAGGCCGGTATTTGCCTTCAGAGCCAATATCTGTACTACTGCTTCAGCACCATACTTTGCAAGCCCATGCAGTTTGTCTCACAAATATGTGTGTACTTTATTTCGTCAAGCCAGTTTGCTTTGCATTAAGGAAAACCAGACCACAATGGTTCTGAACCATGTGCAGCCCTGTTTGGCTTCAAACAGCTTTAGCGTATTGCCATTTTGGCTGCGTGCACTGCGGCCTTGTTCGGCTGGTTGAGGGCTGGTTGGCATTGCATTGCGTTGCATTGGCTTGCATTCTGTTGAATTGCGTTGCATAACAGCTCACCCGATGTGCTACAGTGCATGATGGTGCCAGCACACAAGGACACCAGAATGCTGCAGCACAGTTTTCACAGGATGGGAGTGTACGATTCTTCTGAGCAAGACCAGCGCAAGCACGCAAGGTTGTCTCTTGATTGCATCAGCATGCGAGCTTGTCGGGGTGCTGTTTGCAACAAAGACCAACATGTGTTCTTGATTTAGCTGCAGCCTAACGTTTCCTCTGTCCAACACAGTGAGATGGAGGCGCTTCGTTACGAGGCTGAGCAGCTACGGCTGTCTCTCAAGGCGGAGCGCCACGCAAAGGAGCGAGCGTTGATGGAAGTTGAAGACATGCGCACCAAGCTGGTTGCTACCCAGGAAGAGCACCAGCGGCTCCTGAATGTGCTCGTTGCAACGCAAGAGCAATTGGAGTCGATTACAGCCGCGTCAAGGCTGCAGCACCTGATGCTGAACTCTGTTGGTGAATCCATTATCACTACAGACCAGATGGGGAAAATCATCTTCTGGTACCGCTTTGTACTGCTTGTCAATGCTTGTGTGCAAATAATTGCATATTGCTTACATGGCCGCCTACAGGAACAAGAATGCGGAGCGTACATATGGTTGGACAATCGACGAGGCTTTCGGAAAAGACATCATTGACTTTGTTGTTCCTGAAACTGATACGCAGATTGCACATGATATCATGTCCAGCTTAGTCCAGGTAACCCTGTTGTTAAGCGATGACTCGTGTGCTGGCATGCGCCGGCGTACGCACGCACACTTTGGGCGTGCAGTTGTTATTGTGTTTGTCCTCGTGCATCGTCATAACCTATACTTGAGATGTGATGCATATATCTCTTCATGCGCCCACATCAACAAGTTTACCAAAAGCAATGTTAATCTACAGGGCGAGGACTGGACAGGCGAGTTTCCGGTTCTCACTCGCTCTGGCACAAGGCTGCATATGTTGGTCACTGACAGACCAATATTGGATGAGAACGGTCAACTTCAGGTGAGTGCTTCCACCTTCAATTTTTCTGCGGGTGATACTGATGTTGTGTTCATGAGATAATTGTGTGAATCAGGGTGTGATTGGCATTAGCCGTGACATATCTGATAGGAAACGACATGAGGACTACATATTGGAGATCAACAGCGACTTAGAACGCCGTGTCAGGGAGCGCACTCAGGCGTTGCAGGTGTGTAGATACTGGTGAGGTGTTGGCGTACTTTCTGCTGGTGATTTGCTATGCCAGGTTTGTGAACGGGACGTCTGGTCTTGCTGCAGGATGCTAACAAAGAGTTGAGCCAAGTCAAGAATCAACTGCAATTAATTATGGACGCAGCGGCAGATCTCATCTTGCAAACCGATGCTGATGGCAATACCATCCGTTTTTGCAACAGTGCTGTTACAAAGCACTTGGGTTACGCACCCGAAGAACTGATCGGCAAGCCGTCTACAATACTAACAGATGAGAAGAGGTAAGCGCTTGAGAGCCGCCGTCCTGGTTCAAAGGCTGGCAAGTACAAGGTTATCACAGACAAACAAAGTTGCATAAGCTGGACACAAGCTGTTGTTGTAGCCACATGCTGTTACTGTTCCAAGGATGCGATGGTGTCAACATTGCATCGTTCTCATGGACTTGACATGCTGCAGGGCAACTCGCCTTGTCGAACGGTTCCAGCGGCTTTGGGATGAGCACTTCGAAACCTTTTCACTTATGGAGCAGGTCCGTCTGAACTGTCGTACTGCAGAGAGAATAGCCAAGTGTGTGTGGTTGAGTCACTGGCAGCTAACTTGTTTAATGGCTGGTCAGCAAGGATGTCAGGCTGCAACGGCCTTTTGTCATTCAACTCGTGTGTGTGCTTGCGCATCTCTCAGTCTGCTGCAGCCCTGTGGTGGCTCTTCATCTCAAGCAGGGGCTTGTTGTGTAGATACAATTACAGGCGAAATCGGGGGAATACAGGTGGTTCCAGTTGCAAATGACGTTCTGCTACATCGATGGTAAATGCAGCCATGTCATCACTGTGGGGAGAGACACATCAGAACAAGACAAGCTGCAAGAGTCCCTACAACGAGCCTCCGCTGTTGAGGAGGCATGTCCCGACATGCTTTTTCAGGTTAGTCTCCTATCAGTGGCAGATGCGCTTCATCGTATTTGTTGGCGGGGTCCGCCCATTGTTCAACAACTCGTCTACTGGCAGTTGGACTCAGAGAGAAACATTACTCATGTATCGCCAGCGGTGTATGATGTCCTGGGTTATGATGTAAGGGAGCTTCTGGGAAAGTCCGACTACGACTATGTTTATAGCGAGGACTTGTCACGCCTTATCAGCATTCAAGTATGAGTCCCTTTGTTCCCGCAACTATATATATCGTGGTTGCTTTTGCAGGGAAATTATTTTTTGTGCACATACGCCCAGAAGCAGGTGTTCAAATAGTGTTGTCGTTTTCAGAGCACTATAGCGAAGCAGTTGTCCGGCGACACTCTGCAAGCGTTTCTTGCGGGACGGAAGGTAGACCTCCAACTATCAGGCTTTTACAAATTACGGCGTGTCAAGAAGTCTGGTGCGGCGGTTTGGCTTGATGTCAATTACAGGCTATATCCAGGTTGGTACTAAGAAGTGTTGCTGTGCTATTTATCTATCTATGCTGCATGCTGAGGCCCTTGCCTGCACATGCCTGCACATGCCTGCAGACCAGAAAGCAAAGTCATTTGCATTCGTCACTGTTGAGAGGGACATCTCCGAGCGCATTCAGCAACAGCTGCTCAGGCAACGCATTGCTGGCGCCCTAAGACAGGTTATAAAGTTGCTCTTCTGCTAAGCGCTTGCATGTGTCACATTACCCGTCAACTCACACAACACACCACTTACCTCTGTTTCTTGTAGGAGGAAGTGAAAAGGTCGTCCCCGGATTTGCAAAACGTTTTACGTGAGGCACTGCAATGCGATGGTCAGAAAGCAGCAGAAACAAGGTACCATACTGCACTGAAGAAGGCCTAGTTTGGACTTGCATTGCTTTTTGGCAAACACTTTACCATGACTTGTTGTCAGACCCGAGCCAGCCACATCCGAAACCGAGTCCAGGGGCGTATCGGAGGGCCAGGCGGATGCTCAGGACACACCAGGCTCATCAGATGGCGAGGAGGTACCGGAAGCAGGCAGCGAGGGCAGCACAGTCCCTGGGCAGGCCCATACACGCCGGCGGAGGAGGCGACGCTCACGTCACGGTCGCGCACACTTCATGGTCAGTTTATGACATTCAGTTGCCACGCAGGCGTTGCAACGACAACAAACGAAGCGGTGTCACCATTGTCCCCGCACAGTCAATTGGTTACACCTCTTCCTCTAACTTGCAAGGCACTCACGTACAGTTTGCTGCAGGCTGACATGTATGGCATGCCGCATCGATGTATGGTGCCGCACCCGCATGCTGGTCCTTTTTTGCCACACGCCGCACTGACTGGCGGCGCAACAATGTACCCTCAACCTGCTTGGGGAATCTCGCAGGCAGCCCCTCAATATCACGCGCAGCCCCAGCCTGTGGTGCATCCAGGTGAGTACACTTGACCAATTAGCAACCAAGTCTGTTGCCGGGATGAGCTGACATTGCGTCACTGCTTTACATAACGCGATGCGTGCATTGTTGTTGTGTACAATTTGACGTCGTGCGGCACAGTTCATAGTGTACTGATGATTTCTGTTGATATCACAGGTATGTTGGGTTACGCAGGCCCTGTGGGCCAGCCCAGCTTTTTTCCTCCAAGGCCTATGCCTAGCCCTCGACGCCCGGATGTCTGGCCCCAAGCTTCCGTAAGTGAAGACAAGTTGCATCAGGACAGACGTATGCACACACTGGAGCACGCGCGAAGCGCTGCCAACCCAGTGGTGTGGCCTCGCACCACATATTGAGCGAATGTAGTTAATATAAGGTGCCCTACAAGGCGTGGGCGTCCTTGACCGCATGGTGTACGGTTGGACAGCAGCTTTATAGATGCAAACGTGATTAGCTGCGCACACAGGCAGTGCTTTGTGGCAGTCAATGTAGGTGAGGAGAAGGTTATAACTAGTCAAGGAGAGTGGGTTGTTCATGCGCCTGCACGCAAGTGCGGGAGCAGCGAACCTAGTGTCCGCCACATCAGACACCAACCACCACGCGGCCCTACAGGTCACAGTATGCAATACGTACTAGTGTTAAGCGAAGATACGTTTCTGGTGGCAATGGCCACGTTAGTTCAGGTCAACAGTTGCTGACCATAGCAGGATCAGGTGTAAACTTTTTTGTATACTTTTTTGTATTTCCTGGCTTGGTTGTTTTGTCAGGGTAGTAGTGCAACAGTTGAAGTACTTCACGCTTGATTCTGCACATAAGGTATGGTGATATAGCATGGAGGAAGAAGTTCCCACTTGTAAACAGCTTTTCTTGCTGCTAATTTTTGTGCATAGCATGATGGTGTTGGACGCCACACTTGCTTCTTGCATCTATCTATCCAGATAGCTCTTAATGCGGTCTAGCCACCTTGCTGCCATCAGCAAGGCACATTGAGACATAGTCTGTTCATTTTGATACAAAGGACTTGACAAGTCTGTCACGAGGTAATGTGCTTGTAAAAGCAAGCGCACTGTTGATGTTGAAAGTGCAGCATGTGCAATTACAACTTAACCAATAAAAACGCGTGCAACTTGAATTGATTGATACAGCACATGGTATTGAACATTTGTATCAACATGTGCGAAGGGGTCTTTCTTGCGCGCCCCCGGTGGCAACATTCTGACAGCGGCTTCACAGACCACGGCCACCAGGGCCTGGCCAGTTGGGGAGACCTGACTTGTCATCGCATGCAAGAGTGCCCTTGCACAACTAGACGTAATGAGAATGAAGGTTCACGGCAATGCTCTGTAGGTTGGACCCTTCTCCTTGCCCATTGCAACTCTACCTGCGCCTAGTACCTGCACACTTGGCCAGGGTCATTGCAGTGTTGTAGCGATCGCCCTGAAATGTAAAGCCCCCGCGGGCTGAGTGTGCGAGTGTTACTTATGCCAACATAACAAATTTGTGTACTACCTTTTGTGACTCTGCACACTATCAACCGGTTATGAGAGTACATGCAGTACAAAAAGCTGTGGATGTCCAGTGCTGGTCTCCACAACAGCATTCTGCAGCATCCGTTATTCTACAACAGCCTGCAACTGCTTTGTTGGCTGCAAGTTGACATCATACGTGCTTTGCTTGATCAGCTTCTCAATTATAGACGGCTCAGCCAGCGTGCTTGTGTCGCCTAAGTTCTCGAAGTCGCCATTGGCAATCTTGCGCATCATTCGTCGCAGTAACTTGCCAGATCTCGTGCGAGGAAGGGATGGCGCCCAGTGAATTGTATCCGGCACCGCAAAAGCTCCAACAATTTGCCTCACAGATGCCTGTGCCGCAAAACAGAGAAAGTTAAAACGTGTGCATGTACTTGACGGCTTGCAAGGTTGTGATGTAGCCATGGCCAACAGTGCAGTACCTTCAACTCGTCGCGCAGCTGCTCGCTTGGCTCCACCCCAAAAGCAGTCACGCAGAACGCATACACAGCCTGCCCTTTGACAGGATGTTCAACACCAACCACTGCTGCCTCCGTGCAACCCTACCACCACCACATACAAGCATCAGCCAAATGCAGCATTCGCTTGTTGGCACGCATTCGGTATGCATTCCAGCAAAGGCACACCACAGCAGCCAAATACTAGGAATGGACATACATGATGCGATGTCAACGCTGCTTCAATCTCTGCCGTGCCCAAGCGATGTCCGCTAACATTTATCACGTCATCAACACGGCCAGTGATCCAGTGGTAACTATCCTCGTCTCGTCGGCAACCATCGCCTGTGATGTAGTATCTGTTGCAAAAACGCAAATCAGGACGACCAAGAAAGACCATGTATCTATCGCGAGAGTTTATACTTTCAAAGAAGAGAAACGGACCCTTTCAACTTCTTATCATCAAAGTACGTCTGCTCAAAGCGCGCGTGATCGTTGCGAACAGTTTTCATCATCCCAGGCCAAGCCCGCTTAATCGCAAGCAGGCCAGTGGCAGGCCCTGCACATGCATCAAGTTTGGACTTGGACTTCATTATGCATCACACACCTGCTTGCTGTGGTTTTGCAGATTTTGCAACTTGAGAGCATACATGTCATGCTATCAAGTAGCGTTATCCAACTGCTGCGCAACAGACTCAGCACACAATGTGGCTTGCGGACTTATTTTGGCAGGTTTTGTTGTCAAATTTTGGATTGCCAGAACAGAAACTTGACAAGAATTATGTCAAGTTTTGGTGAGGTTTACGCCAGGTGGTTGAAGCATGTTGCCGACAACAGCGACTGAGATAATGTCAGCAATACTGTAAAGGACATTCAACTTACCTTCCAACTCATTGCCGTCTTCATCTAGCAGCACGGGTTCAACGCCAAAAAACGGGAGCGTTGCTGATCCCGGCTTCAATGGCCATGCACCAGGCAAAGGCAGCATCATGTGTCCGCCAGTTTCAGTCTGCACAACATCAAATAAGAGACACACACGCATGCAAGACAAGTGACCTGTGTCAGCCATGCATGCAATGACATACCTGAAACCACGTGTCAACAACAGGGCAACGTTTGCCGCCAATCTTCTCATAGAGCCAATGCCATGCTTCGGGATTAATGGGCTCACCAACGGTACCAAGTATTCTCAAGGACTCCATCCTGCCACAGACAACAGATGACGCACATTCAGCATCAACCAGTCACACTTGACCATGCTCAACACTTGCATTATGCAGGTACCTGTATTTCTCTGGCCAGTGGTCACCTTCCAGTATAAGACTTCTAACAACGGTGGGAGCTGTGTAAAAGATAGAGACATTGTATTTCTCGATGATTTGCCAATACCGATCTGGCTGCACACACAGCAAGAAGCTGTCACACGAGCAGCTAGGACCCAGTGCGCATGCATCAAATAGTACCAACCTGCGGGTAAGTGGGAATCCCTTCAAACAACACGCATGTGGCATTGTGTAGAAGAGGGCCGTATGTAACATAAGTGTGTCCTGTCACCCATCCACAGTCTGCACTTGACCTGTAGCAAGCAGAAAGCAGCAACTATCAGGGCAAGGTGGCCATGCATAACACAGACTCGCACACAGTCATGTGGTACTGTTAGACAATCGTGACATCAACACTTGCCAGAACACATCGTCATCTTTGTGGTCAAACGACAGCTGGAAGGTCAACCCAGCGTGCACCATGTAGCCACCGGTCCCGTGAACAACACCCTTCGGTTTGCCAGTGCTACCGGAGGTGTACAGCATGAAAAGCTCTGCCTCAGAGTCGACCCATTCCACCTGCGAAAGTGTCTTGTCACGGCAATGGGGTTGCAATGCAGGACAGTGTGCATGCGCACGTACGCGCATGCAAGTGTATGCGTCTGTTTGTTTGTGCACTTGTGCCAGTGCGCGTGTGCCATGTGCTTGAGTGTAAGTGTGGACACATACTGGGCACTCTGCAGGGAAGGTATCAACCACATCTTGCCACCAGAGGTCCCTGCCAGAAGTCATCTTGACATCGTCGCGCTTCATAGTCCAATAGTTGTCATACACAAGACACGTGTGTACATTTTGCCCGGCAGCAGCAGCGATCTGCAAAACGCAGTTGATTTACCCGATACACTTGTTACCACATTCGCAATTGAAGGGTGAATAGACTGCCATACCTCCAGGGCCTTGTCAACAATCGGTTTGAAAGGGATCACTTTTTTTCCTCGAGCAGATGCAGAGCAAGTCAGGATTACACTTGACTCGCTGTCTTTAATGCGCTCCCCGAGTGCATCTGCTGCAAACCCTCCAAAGACGACAGAGTGTATTGCACCTGCAACGAAAACACAGACACATGCTGAGCAATTATCGCTGTATACTGACATGCCATGCAGTACACGTCATACTTACCAATTCTTGCGCAGGCCAGCATTGCAGCTGGCAGCTCGGGAATCATAGGCATGTAGATCGTGACGCTGTCTCCCATCTTGACACCTTTGCTTTTGAGAAAGGCTGCAGTCTTTGACACCATCTCAAGGAGCTCCTTATACGTAACTGTCTTCGTCTGGCTGCCATCATTGCTTTCCCACAAAAAAGCCGCTTTGTCTCCCTGCAAAGTACTAACTCGTTATAAAACCACACATGCCACATGATGCGTAGATTGAGCACAAAGGCTTGATTGCATTCATAAGCATCATAAGCATCACAAGCATTATAAGCATACCTTGCCTGCTGCAATGTGGCGATCAAGTGCATTGTAGCAGATGTTTGTCTTCCCGCCCTCAAACCACTTGCTGAAAATGGGGCCTTGCGTCCGGTCGAAGTTGTACGAATGGTGTTGCTCCTGTGCACACAAACGCAAACGCTTCAAGACGCATGCATGCTGCTGACAATGCAGCTGTGCGCGTTCAAGGGACAACAATGCTGGTTGCATTGAGTCGTGTGGACAAGCGAGCACACAAGAAAGTGAGCAACACTGAGTGTAGCATGCAAATGGTCAAATCCTTTGACTGACCCTAAAAGGCGTTTCCCAATGGTAAGCTTGCGCCGCCTCAGCCCAGAAGGCATCCGGATCAGCGAGGGAGTGCTTATGGCGGGCGCCGTAGGCCTCCAGGCTGGGGACGCGCTCCGTCCAGCCGCGGGGCACGACGGCGAAGGACTCGGCGCCCAAGCACGCCATGACGCCAACCCCGCCTGAAACCCTAGCAGTCCGCAACACCAAGCCTGGCTTACTGCTAATGCTCCTCCAGGTCCTCCTTGTCGTCCACCTAGCTAGTGTGCTGGTGCTGCCAGCAAGCTGCTGCTGGCCAAGCTTGTTGTTCCTCCCCACGGCACGGCCAAGCAGCAGCTGCTGTTGCGGCGCCACTACGCGCATGACGCCTCAGCCTCACCCCACCCCCGCCGCCGCCGCCGCCAACAATGGCGCCAGCAACAAACTAGCGGATCTGCGTATGCTTGCCATTGTTGTTGTTGTTGTTGCTGGCGGAGGCGGCGGGTGCAATGGCGGCGGCGGTGGCTCTCGGCGTGAGCGCGGGAGCGCTGGCAGCATGCGTCCCCAAACGGTTGCATGCTCAAGCTGCCGCCCGGCGCACGGTGCTGGCCCATCCTTCCCCAGCTCGGCGGCCAGCAGGTGAGCTTCAGCGGGTGGGGGGATGCTTTGGCCATGCTGCATTGGCTTCTATGCAGCTAGCCATCTGCAGCGTGTGATCTTGGTTGAGCTTTGCATGTGTCAAGAAGTGAATAAAGCTCGCATCTTGCGGCTTATGGCTCTAGTAAGCAGAATGCATGGAAGCATTGCTGCATTGTCCATCCTTTGCCCATTTCTACATTCTTACTGTGTGTTCTACTGTACTGTTTACTCACCTTTTCTTGGTTGATTGCACGACTCCAACGCTGTCAACTGCGTATGCTGCCATGCGTGACTGCATGTGTCTATGATTTATTTGCTGACAGCAGTGCTGCATTGCATTGGCCATAACACACAGCCCAAGTGCATTCTGCCGTGCTGGCATTCTTGGGCACACACGCGTTGTCAACTTAGTTGCGTCCTCTAATGCAGGGTTGCCCTTAAGGCGCAGCAGTGGTCATCTTGTACAACTGTCTTTGCAGCTGAGGGGCACAGAGCACAACCGACAGCAGCGGCGGCGAGCTGTTGTTCGCAGCGATCTTGAACCCGATAATTCCAGCATCCTGGTTGCTGGTAAGCCTCATTCATTTTTTGTGCACTGTGTTGGTAAACCCATGCACAAGTGACAGCGTGGAGTTGGGAACGGACACAACATCTGGTTGACAACACAGGTGGCGGTGGGGTAGCCTTGCAAGTGACTCGCTTGCTTTCTGAAAAGGGTGCCTGGGTCACAGCATTGCAGCGGAGCGGAACAAGGCAGAAGGTCATCGAAGGATATGGTAAGCTGGCTGTGTGCATGTGGGTGTGCTCTCGTATGGCTGCGTCTGCATATCTTCACGCGCATGTGTGCGTTTGTGCCCGTATCCATGCAAGCTCGCTGCCACTCTGTTCCATAAAGCTGCGTCAGTATTATGATACAGCAAAGACTTAGCATGTGTACCACTGTTGTTGCAGAGTTTAGCTACTGCGTCCTGAGTTTTTTCATATGCCTTATCGCTGTTGCAGGGGCCATTGTGGCAATGGGCGACGCACTCAAGCCCGATACTGTCAAGGCAGCCATCAATGGCAAGGACTTGGATGCTGTGGTTTCCACCGTGGGAGGCACACCAAGCAATCCGGCAGCCGACTCTGAGGGAAACATCAACATCATCAAGGCGGCCAAGGAGGCGGGTGTGAAACGGTTCGTCCTTGTGACCAGTATTGGCACAGGTGATAGCAAAGATGCCACACCGCCCAATGTTTATCAGGTGTGTTGTGTTCCTCGCAGACTATTTTGCCAGCATGTACAGTAAACGAAGCTGTCGGTGCAACACATGCAGCATTGTGTTGAGAACAATGGTGTGTTTATGCTGTAAGCTTATGCTATTGGCAGACTTTGGAGCCTGTCTTGGTGGAAAAGACAAAGGCGGAGGATTTCCTGAAGAGCAGCGGTTTGGAGTGGACTATCATCCGTCCTGGAGGGTTGAAGTCTGAGCCGGCTACAGGGACAGCTGTCCTGACCGAGTCCACCAAAGTGGTTGGCAGCATACACAGAGAAGATGTTGCAAGCCTGGTGATCAGGGCCTTGTTCGATACGCGCAGCATTGGCAAGACGCTGTCCGCCATTGACCCCGACCAGACTTTCCCGGGCGCACCAAAGTATGACACTTTTGAGGTGGCACCATTTTAGTGGATCAGTTGCACGGGTAGTTAGCCACGGGATTTGCATATCAGTAGAATGGCAGACAGGATACATGCTCCCAATTGGACGTTTTGATCTCCTGTGGTTTACAAATGCAGTCTTCATGCGTCAATGTGGCCTCTGCAAATATTTTAGCTATAAAGAGGTAGAAACATGCCCGTGCGAAGGACAGGACCCCCCACCCCCACCCCCCACCCCCACCAGCAGCACCTAACTGCCAGCTGCGACACCTAACTGTCACTTGCGACACAGCCACCCTGCGCGGTGCAGTGCTGACGCTAGGGTTAGGGTGACGAGGGAAGAACAGAGCGTGGGCGACTCTGCAGGAGAGAGTGGCAGAGGAGAGGGACAACCGCAGGGAGGGAGGGAAGGAGTCGTCGTCATTGCTGTTGCCATCCTTGCCATTGCCAACAGCGACTGACTTGCAGCCCGTGTGGGCAGGTGATTGCTTCATGCAGGCTTTGTATGACTAACGGGGCAGGCTGATAGGGGAAGTGTAGATTAGTGCTAGCCCGGTCGCTGTTGCCATCCTTACCATCCTTGCCACTTTGATTACCTGCTGTGTGTGCTAGGCATGGACAGCATCTGAACCTTTTTGTACAATGTGTGAAATCAATATAAGAGTTTACCTTGCCATGGCCAACAGCGACTGACTTGCAGCCCGTGTGGGCAGGTGATTGCTTCATGCAGGCTTCATATGACTAACAGGCTGATAGGGTTAGTGTGAAGACTAGTGCTAGCCCGGTGGTGGGCTGTGTAATGAGTGTTGCGTGTATGTCGGCGTGATTGCCAGAACACCATGCTTGCGGACTTTGTGGCATACCCCTGTTGTACACGCCTTTGTATACATGCGCCATGTGTATAATTACATGAAATTGTGGTGTTATTCGTGCCAACTGGTTGTGTCAACTCGACATAGTAGTATGTCTGGTTGCAAGTGACTACAGCACGAATAGTTGATACAAAATGTACACCCTAACAAACACTAAAGCAAGATCTTTGGAACGACTCCTACACAATTGAGACATAAGTGTAGCGGGTCAATCAAACTCAAAAGCACATAAAGGTCCATGCCTGTGGACCCTCGTACATGCATGAGCCAGCAACTGATACACAACAACTTGACCAGTAGTACTCCACAGTGCAGTACCAGGTGTGATAGGCACGTTGCTGTTGTTCTGGCTAATGGCTGGGAACTAGTTGGTAGCTGCTGTCGTACGGTCCGACTCATCCAACACCAGCAATGATAACTTTCAGATCTCCATGCAATGTGTGTTCATCAGTGTGCAGGCACCTTGGTGGAACCAAGCCCTTGTTGGAAGGCTTCGTATGCAGCTAACATGAGAGGTGTCAAAGAGGCTTTGGCTGATCCGCGGGCAGCGACAAAGTGCTTATGCGCAATGGCAGGCGCCCTAATGTCCTCCCTTAATGCTGTCATGGCAGCCTCCCGACACAAGCCTTGCAGCTCAGCCCCTGTTGGCAATAGCACGAAGGCTGATGACATGTCACAACCAAGCCAACCACAGTGCGTGCGAGTGTGTGTGTATGCGTGCGTGCATGCATGCGTGTGCACTATGCAAACGAACAAACGAGAACACGCACACATGCTCGGGCGCATGAACACACATGCGCACACCTGTGAAGAGCTGTGTAGATGCTGCGATGGCGGCAAGATCCACATCATCGGTTAACCGCATGCGCTGCGTGTGCACGCGCAATGCCTCCAAACGTCCCATCTCATCAGGGGGTGGCACGTACAGCACCTGATCGCAAAGCACGTAGGCATTCAATTGGGAAGAAACACTCCTGGCAAAGGGAGTCTTCAAGCAACGAACGCACCAGATCAAAACGCCCTGGTCGAAGCAGAGCCGCATCTATTGAATCTGGCCGATTCGTGGCAGCGAGAACAAGTACGCCTGTGGCAGACTCCAATCCGTCCATCTCGGTCAACAACACAGAAAGCAGCCGCTCGCCTGTCAAAGTCGTGCCAGTTTTGACGACGACAATACTGTTTCACTGAGCCCAGCAGACCCTGGC
Source organism: Chlorokybus atmophyticus (assembly GCA_009103225.1). Classification (NCBI taxonomy): domain Eukaryota; kingdom Viridiplantae; phylum Streptophyta; class Chlorokybophyceae; order Chlorokybales; family Chlorokybaceae; genus Chlorokybus; species Chlorokybus atmophyticus. The sequence continues at coordinate 96,981 of RHPI01002888.1, read as the reverse complement.
AGTTCGCGCATGCAAGAGCCGGATCGCATGCTCAACCCTGTTGACACGTACAACTCGAGCCACATACTCTACAAAGCCATACCTGGTGACGTGCCTCCATGACCAGAGCCTCCCTCATGCTGCGATCTGACAATATTTAACCCTTGTCAAGCCTTGACAGACAGCAAAGGTAATGCTTTGCATTGATGCTTCGGCGATGGTGTAGGCACCTGCGGGTGGCCAGTGCATCCATCTCATCCAGAAACACAATGGACGGTGCTGCCAGCCTTGCACGTTGGAATATGTCTCTCAGCAACCGCTCGCCTTCGCCAACAAACAGTGAGAAGGCCTCTGCATGTACGTCTTGATTAGCATCCACATTACCTCTCCTTTCTGTACTATGAGCTTATGAGAGCTGAGCTTCTACCTGCACAGCTCAGAGAAAACAGTGTCGAAGCCGCTGCGTTAGCAGCTGCTTTGGCAAGTGTTGTTTTACAGCACCCAGGCGGCCCGTAGAGCAGCACCCCTCGTGGCGGGGACAACCCCAAGCGCTTGAACGCAGCATCGTGTAGTATCGGCCATTCCACGGCTTGCTTCATGCGACGCTTGATGTGGTCTAAGCCGCCGATATCAGCCCACGTGGTGGATGGCGTGCCAACTGTTTGACAGCATGTTGTGTATTTTAAGCAATCGTACAACATGCCCACCATAATTGCACTGGCGCCAATCTACCACGCACCTGCTATGCCCCGGGTTACTGACGGCCCAACCCGGCTCAGAGCTTCTTGAAAGTCACAAGGAAGCACCTCGCTGGTTGAGCACTCCAAACTCTACATGAAACATATGCAATGTGTAGGGCGCAATAGCAGTTGTAGTTCATAGAAAGGTTGGGTGCAAAGCATGGCAATACCATCTCTCTGCGTATGGCTGCCATAGCTGCCTCCCTGCACAGGCCAGCAAGGTCTGCCCCGCTGTAGCCATTGCAAGACCCAGCAACGGCTTGTAGATCAACGCTTGATGCCAGCGGTAAGTGCTTGGCGTGCAGTTGCAGTATCTCAACACGCTCCTCGACAGTTGGCAGCTCTATGGCTAGTTCACCATCAAATCGGCCTGGCCGCCTCAATGCTGGGTCGAGCACATTGGGCCTGCAACTTACAAGGTGCCACAAATATGTACAACAGCAAGTGGCCAGCACACAAAAGCGTGGTACTGGTGTCATGTGAGGGAACAACAGTGCATGAAACGGCAAAATGTCCCTATACACAGGCCACATGCACTTGTGCTGAGAGACCTGTTTGTTGCAGCGACAACTAGCACTCTGCCCACAGACGACTCCTGTCTTCCAGGTCTCAAACCACCATTCATCAATGTCAAGAGCTGCGCAACTACGCGGGCTTCATGCTGTTTCCTGCAAGCCAACAAGATGCACGCAAAGTTGAACGCCCTTGCACGACCGTTGCAAAGCATTCACAGTTGTGACAGTGCATATGCATTCAACCAGCTGAGGATGCAGACATAACTGCCGGCTTCACTGCAATCACCAGCACATATACTTGCGTAGTGCACGCCTAATTGCAGGTATAGACCAACTTGGACAGTCATGAGCAAACTGCACCTCGAGTCTCGTTTCGGACACAAAGCATCAATCTCATCAATGAAGAGGATGACTGTACGGCCAGTTGCAGCGTCATTCTCAGCTTGAGAGAAGTGTTCCCGCAGACGGCGCTCACTTTCACCCAAGTAAGCTCCGAAGACATCGCTGGGTCTTCAATGCAAAACGAATTGATAACAACCCGTCACACGTGCAATGAATCTGCTGGCTAACACATGCCGTAGCAGCCAAAGATGCAATCACTGCGTCACATGCAATCGCACCCGATGACTTGCAACAGGGCGTCACATTCCCGCGCAACTGCACGCACCAGCAAGGTCTTTCCAACGCCTGGCGGGCCATGCAGCAGCACCCCTCTCGGCCACTGTACCCATACACGTACTTGTAAGCAGCGACCAGTGCGAATATGCATGTCCTGGTACATTTGTTACACGGTAGCCATTGACTGACATGGTTGTCACAGCTGTGTTGCATGCCTACTGTCACAGTGCCCTGCGCATGCAACCTTGCACGCCGAGTGCTTTCAGTTCTGTTGCATCCGCTGAACAGCATTTCTAAGCCCGCTGGTGGCAACCTGCATAGCTAAGGTATAGCTCTTACCCGAACGCCCAGTGTGTGCGCCTCTGCTGAGTACAGCTGTGGCCACTTCACCATTTCGCGCAGCGCAGACAGCGCTGAAGCCATGCCTGCTATACTGTCGTCCGCAACTTGTGCTGCAACAGCACTTAAAGGCTCTTCATGCACAGGTTCTGAAGAACTTCTGAGGGGTTTGCTGCTGCTAGTGCCGTTTGAGCTGCTTCGGTGCCTTGCCATCTGAAATGCACCAATGAGCCGAAACAGACATAGCAAAGTATGCAAGTTGAAGTACTGCATGCTAAAGGAAATCACCTAGTAGCATTGCAAGCCTCTGGATGGCAGCTAACGCCCTCACCTCTTGCAGCACTGATCCCGCCAGAAGCTCGCGATTGACAACGTAAGCGGGGAAGCAAGGTCCCGTACTCAACAATCAAGCGACTCGTCAACGCCAATTCCTCAAAGCCACCGCCACCGTCGCCGCCGCCACCTGCTTGTTGTGCATGCCCGTTTAACGGGTAACCACTAACTGCGACAGCACAGCACAGAAGTCCCAGGGTCAAACTTTCCACATCTTAAGAGTTCGTCGGATGCATTCGTGCTTGCAATCAGACTTTCAGCCGACTCACCGTAACTTAAGAGTTGTTAAAAGTGCAACAGGTCGACCGGTGTTTGACGGCGGATGGCGGGGCGGGCTTGTGACGGCAGGTGGCTTTAACTGCTACGGAGCTTTTAACAACCCTAAGCAGCAGAGTGGACGGCGGCATTGCTGCCGGCGTTGGCGGGGTGAGGGAGGGCAAAGGCTGTGAGCAGGAGGCAGGCAATTCCGGGCCTTATATGATGCCTCGTAGAAGGCCTGCGTGAGGCGCGGAGCTTGTCGTTGGGTAACGTACCTGAGCTGATTACAGAGGCGTCTGCGCTGCCTGCGCTTGCTTTAAGCGTTGTTTTGAGTGCTGCTGGGAGTGGGGCTTCACGTATTAGGCCACGCCTACGTTGAAACAGCGTAAGTAGCTGCTTGTTTGCGGCTGTGATTCTTGAGCTTCGTGGCTTGATGCTCGTTATTGCTCTATGGATGTGCTGGATGGGGGAGCCGCAGCTGACGTGCCAGGTTCATTGGCACATGCTGCTGGATCGCTTTCGTAGCGTGTATACTGTTGCTTGCTTGCTGTGTGTGGTCAGTTGGGCGATTTGTTGGCGCCGGATAGCATAGGTAGTTGGGCGCACGTGACTTTTGCTGTGGCTCGCTGGAATGCTTGTGTGGGTGTTTCTGGTGTGGGTTTCTAGCTTGGCTCACCGCCTTAGTTGGGGATTTCTGTGGTTCACTTCGGCTTGTGCTAGTCTCCTAGTCCGTAGATTAAATATCTGTCAAACGTGCAGAGTCGGAGTGCGATTATGCTGGAAGTTTGCTCTAGTATATGTCTTACTGCTTGATTATAGCTTTAGATGTTAGTAACATCTATGCTTTGTGCTTTTCCCATTGTACATCGCTAGAGTTATGCTGTAAACATCTGCATTCAACATGCCCTTGGTAAGTTGTGTTGCTTTTGCAGCAAAATGGCTATGGAGGAGGACTCTCTATATCCAATCGCTGTACTTATTGACGAGCTGAAGAACGAAGATGTACAGCTACGGCTCAACAGCATCCGCAGACTTTCGACCATTGCATTTGCTCTGGGCGAAGAGCGCACGAGGAAAGAGTTGATACCCTTCCTGAATGAGAGCAACGATGACGAGGATGAGGTGCCCTCTTGCTCTTTCGGTCTGGAGCAGTGGCAGATGCAATGCATTGGCAGCAATTGCTCAACAGTGTCAGGAGCGTTGTATTCAGGTGGGCCTTCATTCGCAGGTGCTTCTGGCATTGGCAGAGGAATTGGGAAAGTTTGTGCCACATGTCGGCGGCCCAGAGCATGCTTATGTGTTGCTTGTTCCACTGGAAACGCTCTCAACTGTTGAGGAAACAGTTGTGAGGGACAAAGCAGTGGAGTCGCTTGGCAAGGTAGCTGTTACCTTAGACACAATCACTGCTTGTGTCTTTCATTCTCAGCGTTACTGCCTGCTGGACTCCTTAATGTTTTTCACTTGACATGCGTACTTGACCATCGCAATGCATGTTGTAGTGAGATGATCAGATTCTGTTGTGAACCGTGAGCGCATCGTGTCGGCTGTGCAGGTTGGGGAGCAATTGAAAGAACAGCATGTCACCGAGTACTTGATTCCTCTCATCAAGCGCTTAGCAACTGGCGAATGGTTCACAGCGAGGGTCTCAGCTTGTGGTCTTTTCCATGTTGCCTACCCTCGAGCACCTTCCAGCACGCGAGGCGAACTGCGAGCTCTCTTTGCACAATTGTGCCATGATGATACACCCATGGTGCGGAGGGCGGCTGCACTGCATCTCGGCAAGTTTGCCGCCAAGGCTGAGCCTGAGTATGTAAAAACTGAGATCATGGCTCTCTTTACGCACCTTACTCAAGACGGTGCGTACAACACCTCAACATGGCATGTCGCACTGTCGCTGGCGTTATGTGTGCGGTTTACTACTGCAACATATTCATAGTTTCTGATGATTATCTGCGTGGCAGACCAAGATTCAGTCAGGTTGTTGGCTGTCGAGGACTGTTCAGCTTTCGGGCGGCTACTCGATCGCAATGACTGCATTATGCATGTCTTGCCTATTATTCGCGCGTTTGCGCAGGTATGCACTCGTGTTGCGTATATGTGTGCATAAGCCACTTGAGTTTCTACTGACACCAACGCGTGCAACCGCTCAACAGGATAAGTCGTGGCGTGTCCGTTACATGGTTGCCAACCAGCTTTACGAGCTGTGCGAAGCAATAGGCCCCGAGTTGTCGAGGTACTACATGCAAGCAGTGCTGAAAGTTGCATGACCGCAGCTTGCGTTGTACTTGGAGTTCTGCCGGAGCTTCTGTGAGTGTAGCATGCATGAGGTTATTCCAAGGCGCTGTAACCTCTGTGTCTTGTAGGCAAGAGCTGGTGCCAGCTTATGTGCAGTTGCTGCGCGACACTGAGGCAGAAGTGCGCATTGCTGCAGCTGGCAAGGTGGCGCGGTTTTGTGCACTGGTAAACAATGAGCAATCCATCAAGACCATCTTGCCTTGCGTGAAGGAACTCGCATCAGACTCATCACAGGTACAGTTGCATTTTTCCTCGTCGCTTTTTGTTCTTGCTTTACATGGATGATTTACTGGAGTGATAATCACCCAGTGCTTGTGCGCCTTTATCAAGCATGTTAAGGGCCTGCACACATGTTAATGCTTGTGCAATGCAGCATGCAAGAGCCGCGCTTGCCTCAGTCATCATGGGCTTGGCGCCGGTTCTAGGCAAGCAGGCTACTATCGACCACTTGCTGCCCCTCTTTTTGAACCTGCTTAAAGACGAATTCCCTGACGTGCGTCTCAACATCATTTCCAAGTTGGACCAGGTAGGAGCATGTGCATGCAATTGGCAACTCGTCCTGTGCATTGGTTCTACAGATTTTCTACAACCTCGGGTACTTGTACAGGTCAACCAGGTGATTGGAATAGACCTCTTGTCACAGTCTCTGCTTCCAGCAATTGTGGAGCTTGCTGAGGATCGGCATTGGCGTGTGCGGTTGGCAATCATTGAGTACATCCCTTTGCTTGCAAGCCAGCTGGGTGTCCAGTTCTTTGATGGTAAGCTGGGGGAGCTGTGCATGGCCTGGTTGGGCGATCAAGTGTACTCCATTAGAGAAGCTGCCACGCACAACCTCAAGCGGCTTGCCGAAGAATTTGGAGTGGAGTGGGCACAGCAACACATCATTCCTCAGGTACATATAGGTCTACACAAAGTTATTCTTGTCATGATCTACTGAACCGCACCATGATTATCAGCACGGTCACAGTCCGTCAAAACGAATATCTTGCAGGTGCTGGACATGGTCAAGAACCCAATGATCAAGAACTACCTATACCGCATGACAGTGCTGTTTGCCATTTCTCTACTTGCACCCGTTGTCGGTGGAGAGATTACCTGCCAGACCATGCTGCCCGTGGTGGTGAACGCCGCCAAGGACAAAGTGCCCAATATCAAGTTCAATGTGGCCAAAATGCTCCAGGGCCTTATCCCCATTGTTGACCACTCTGTTGTCGAGAATACCATCAGGCCGACCCTTCTAGAGCTGCATGAAGACCCGGATGTTGACGTGCGTTTCTTTGCAGGCCAAGCATTGCAGGTACGTCACTCTCACCCTCTTCCTTGCTGCGTAAGCCTTTACGAAGCACTTGCTGAGGCGCTGCCATGGCACATTATGACTGTGAAGAGCTGCGTGTGTGCATGGCAGTCATGATGTTGTGAGCACAATAAACTTCAGCACTTGCCAGACTGAGCTTGCTGTTGTGCAGGTTTGCGACCAAGTCATGTGTGCTTAGGCCACAACTATGGTGCATTATAGGCCCAACTTGCTGCAGTATGGAAGTGTTTCCGCTGAAACTGCCTTCAGATCAGGGGTTGCATAGTAGTTACTAGCTACTACTTGCTAGCCTGCGAACTGTATCTACACAGCCGGTCGTGATATGTGTAAATTGAGAGTAGTTTAACCAGTTGCCTGCAAGGCGCCCCGTCTTCATCTCGCGTTGTCTTTGCAGCTCATGAATTGCTGTATGGTGTAAAACGCTGCTTGTGCTGCTTGATGCTCTCGTCTTTACCTGGGTATGGGCTATATGTGTGGGTGAGGTACATATGTTCGGGTTGTTCAAAGGGGACACAAGCGTCGACATGCGTAATGGACAAGTCATGTTGCCATGGCAATGAGTTGCAATTGCGTCTTTTTCGCAAAGAGCTTAACTTACTTGGCATGTCTTGTGCTTTCGGCGCGCTATCTTGATAGCGCGTATGGCTCATATTAGCCAACACATACGCTTTATTTGATTGAGCACACAACATTGTCACTTCATGTTTGTGGTGGTCAAGCTTCTTCAAGGTACAACTACAACAACCATTAAGAGATCAAAACTTGGTACAACGTTGTCATGTTATATGGTGTTACCTTGCAAAACTTGATCCTATAAATACATTAAGTGTTAAAGGCCCTTTATACCGGTGTTGAAATGTGACTTTATGAGCGGTGCAGTATGTGAGCATCAACAATTGACATGCTTGTTGTATTTCAGGGAACATACGCCCATGCTCATAACATAGTGCACGTATACATTGGGGCGCCCTCCATCTTTCCGTGCGTATGCATGACACTCACTTGATGTCCAATTTTACATTGGTCATCGGGATGTTTATCAAGCTCGAAGCATACTTACTGGGCCATCCTCACAACATAGCGCTAATGATTATTTATGGAGTTCTTATGTTATTGTGGTAGGTTATCCACATCGATCCAGGGATAAAGCTGTTTACAAGGTTGTGTAGTGATGAGCAAATATGCATACCCGCACGTGCGAGCATTGTGACCAAGTTGCTATGAGGCAAGTTGCTCACTATGAGTCTATTTATCAATGATCATGGTTGCAACCATAACCACAATGGGGTTATGGTTGTAATGGTCATTATTGTGTGCTTCTTCCGGAGGTGGCAGTCGATATGCAGAGGTAGTTACCAATTGATGCGGATGTTATTAACTGCGTATACTATATATATCGCATCATAAATCATTGTAATGCCGAGCAGCTTTCACTCCGCAATGTCAGTAAACTGCTCATATGTTAAAGTATCCTGACGTATGGTACGATAATGCCTCGATATCTTTGTCAAACAATTAACTCCGCACGAAAATTTGTACGGAATATTAACTATCCAACGACTTCATTCATGAATTTCAGTGATTATAGACCAGAATGCATTAATTGGCGGGGTTTAACGCAACATGAACCAAATAGCTTAGTGGCACCTTTCACAAAGATTTCGGAGCACTACGGTATTCACATTCGAGCTCCAGCAAACAATTTCGTGATGAAACATTACATGGATGTCCTGATTTCGAAACAAATAACATCTACATGAAACATGTCTGCCCGATAGATGCTGACCATGCCATTTGGCAAATAGCCACCACTGCTTAACAGCCGCCAGACAAGAGAGTGCAAAAGCACAAACAGCAAGTGTGAAATCAGTAGGACATACGCAGTGAATGTGTGGCATAATCCACAGATTCAAAAGCAACACTTTCGATGGCGAGCAAGCCGCTGGCAACGTTGTCACACGCACAACGCGACTCACCAACACGCAGAGACGTCGTTAGCGGGCAGGGCGGTGTGAGGGGCGTGGGTGTGGCTGAAGGCGTTGGGTTTTGCAGGCGGAGGGCTCGGAGGGAGCTACTTCAGAGGCTGGATATCTTTGTGCCATGCACAGTGCGAAGCTCTTCTGCAGCGGTGATTGAGCCGCCATGGCGGCCTCCGCCGGCCAGCTGGATGGCGCCCTGCAGATCTTGGAGGCGGCAAGGGCTGAGTTTGGCGGCAGCCGCATGGACCTTGCACAGGTGAGAAGGAACTTTTGAGGTGTGAAGCAGCGTGTACTGTGTGGCTGCCAACGGTACAAACGAAAGTCATTCGTGCGTACGCTGCATGTTTGGTCAACTCGTCCTTTGCTTGAACAATGCTGTGTGTCGCTAGGTTCAGGTTCATGGTTTGAGTAGTGGGTAGGGTTAAACAAAGTAACGTTGTCTACAATGCCGCGAAAGGCGCTTTGGCCAGATGGAAGCTCCTCTCTTGTTGGGGAAATGTCAACATGCAAGCGAGTGCTGAGTGTCAGCAAGGATGCACACTGTCAATGCTGCTTTGGCGAGCTACCTGACTGCAATGTGTGTTGTGCAAATCACCAATGCAAGGCTCGGCTAGCGCAAGTGCTTCACGAACCTCAGCATGACGCAGCAGCAACCGATCTCGCTCACACGCACACTGAAGGGACTCCCACTTTGCAGTACTCACCCGTTGCAAACCAACAGCACAGCTTGCTAAACGCTCCGGTACAGACTGCCCTGCCAGCTGTCCGTGCCTGTGGACAACCCCGACCTGTATCAACTTGCTTCTTAACTGTTGCATTCGCAATGAAACTTCTTTAATCTTCAGGTCAATAGTTGTACACTGTGCTTCATACAGCCCACAACCCTATCAGGTGCAGTATGATGCTCCTGATGATGCTGAGGAGGGCTTTATGGCAGAGGCGAGTGGCCTGGAGGTAAGCCTTCCATACCTCCGCATGTTGCAAACTGTTGGTCAGCTGTACTCATGAAAATGCCTGCAATACAATGTCTCATTGCAAATACCACAACATACACACTCCTACCGCATATAGTACATACTGGTCTTGTAGACAAAACAAGCTTAATTACGCTACAGGTCAATGCGCTGGAGACGTTTACATTTGAGGGGTACGGACGTGCTCTTGTCCAATCGCATTGTGACATGTGGCGGTCGGGCAAGCTTGCAGACGTGACAGTGCGCTGCCGGGACCACGATAACCCCGCAAGCAGATTAATACTGTCGTCCGACTCAAAATACCTCCGCACGCTGCTGCAGTCTGGTACAGTTGCGTTTGTCCTGATATTTCTCGCAAGTCTTTTACCGCTGCTATGTTTGTTGCATGGTTGCAACGCATCTGTGGTGTCTACACAGTCACGTGCGACTGTGCTGTCACCTACCTATCAGTTTACATATAAATATGCGTAAACTCTTGAGTGCACTTGCATCTTTGCAAGTAACTTCAAGCACGTGTACGCATGCATGCATTGTATGTGTGCATACTTGTGCAGATACCACTGTGTGCTTTCTTGCGTGACAAGTCCCTGTGCAAACACAATCGTGCTCGTAGTCATGTGTCTACATGTCACTGTGTAGGTACGCAGTTGCAATAGATGCTAGCAATGGGACACTGGTTACATTGCATTGCTATTGTTCATGTACTAATGTGTGTACTTGCACTCCTGTGAGTTTCAGTGTAATTGCGTCACTTGCTCGTAGTTGCGCATATACCATTGCTCACAAGACGTATACCATTGCTTACAAGACACGTCAAAAGTTTCATATTTGACATTGTATGCAGAGCCGTTTCGCGATGATGCCCATCCTGTCGTTGATCTCGGCGACTTGGTTGAACCGGATGCTGTGGAGCGCGTCATTGAGGCGATGTACACACGCAGCCTCGTGGTGACCACCCGCAATGTGCGCTCGCTTCTTGCTGTCGCGCAACTGTTGCAGGTATCCCACCTCCATGTCACATGCATGCAGGCGATGAATTACCCTACACCACATTAAACTTCAATGCACTACACAACAGTCACTCACCAAGTTCAGTATACACCACGCTGCTATGCGGCCATGCAATGCTGTTCGACACACTGCTTCTTGGCTGTATGTGTTCTGTTGTGCAAAATTGTTGCACAAGTGTCATGTAGTAGACTGTCTTGGTTGATTGAAACTGCAATGCTGGTGTTTGGTCTCAGGTGGACACGGTGCGCACTGCATGTGCGACCTTTCTGCGGCGACTGCTAACGGTCTCCAATTCGCTGTACATGTTGTGGCTCGCTGAGTCGTACAGCATACAAGATCTGCTTTCACCAGACCTTGACGTTATGGTCATTGAGCAGGTATGACCCTTGTGTGCACTTGTGATTGCATCTTCAAGAGGATTGCCATGTGAAAACATTTATGACAGGCACTGGCAGATCCAGTCAACCTGTCTTCGTTGCCACACCGAGCGTGGTTCATATCCCTTCCTGGAGAGTTTTTGATCAACCTGTTGAGAAAAGACCCTCTTGCACTCGCCAGGTAATTGACCTGTGGTTGTAATCATGACTCTTGGTTGATCTGTTGTTTTGAGTGTGCGGAGTGTTGTCCCTTAATATATTGCCATACATGCCAGTACGCTCGTATGCTATACAGCAAAGAACCCAAAGTGATGCAGGTATCATAACTGTGTTCTGCGTGCGCTCATACTGCGACCACTGCTGCAGTGAGTTGGCCCTTCTGGAAGTCATCCTTGCGTGGGTGAAAGTGGACGTGCCATCCAGACTGGACTACTTGCCCGAACTCATGGCCGCAGTCAGGCTTGCGAGCATACCGGCCACGACGCTGGCTGCTCGGGTGTATGGCGAGGACGTCCTCAAAGGCAACCCGCCCTGCCTCATGCTTGTCATCGACGCACTTCTGCACATGCACCAACCCAACTGCAGGTACCTTGGTCATGTACAAGCGCGCATGTGCATGTGCGCGTGTGAGTGGGGGTGGGGGCCATGCCTGTGCACATAAGCGCGCACGTATGCGTGCGTGCGCATTCCCAGATATTGTTTTCACAAGTCTTTCTCACACTGTCAGGACACTGTTGCAGGTATGTAAGTGAAAACACGGTGTTGTCGTGCTCGGACTGAATGCCAACACACAAACAGGGCGTTGACTGTTGCTCCTGCGCAGAGATGCATTGGAGCTGCGCTACGGCTGGCATCCCCGGGCGTCACGGGTAGGTCAGACGCTGAGGCACGTGCGCTTCAAGGCCAGCACAAAGTTTGTCAGACCAGTGTATTCTGAGCCTTTTGATGGCGGGAGGTGGCGCGTGTTGGTTCGCGCACGCGCTGTACAGGTGTGGGCGTGAGTGTGGGTTGGTTGCATCAGATCGGCTTAACCTTGTTCACCCTGTTTTTGTTTCGCTATACCTGACCAGTATGTGTCATTCTGTTAGTCTAAAGATAAGAGTGCAGCGAGCCAGCTTTCAGTCTATCTGAATGTGGCGGATTCCCACGCGCTGCCTCCCAACTGGAAACGCACTGTTGAGAGATGCACTTTCACCTTTGTAAATCATCACGACCCCCGTGCAACCATAGCCAAAGGTAGAAGAGTGTATTGATATGTTGTGTATTGAGCATTCTGACCTTGTATTCATGTGCAGATATGTCTCATACTTTCAGTAGCCAAGATCTGTCATGGGGCTTTGTGGACTTCTGCCCGCTGCGCGACGTGGTCTCGCCAGCAGGAGGCTTCCTGCAGAGTGACGTGTTGGAGTTTCTTGTGGATATACAGACGTCAAGATAGCCCCTGCTGCATGTCTGCTGCTTTGCCATGCGCGTGCAGTGTCAAGGCAGCAGGCGCAGAGTTTGTACAGACATTCTTCTTTCCCCCGTCGGTCCGAGTGCAAGATGATGAAGGTTTCATGTTGCCTTGATGCGTTGGCCAAGCCTTGATCACCCAACGAGGAAGGTGCTGTATATGGCGGTGGTGCTGTATGTGCAACGATGTATATTACACGAACAATTACGACTTCCCAGCTGTGGCTTGGTCACTTTCCATAGAAGCACGTTCACTCGAGTGTAGATCATGCTTGGGGAGTTACCTATGATCTCCGCCGGCCCGGTGCATTTGTGTGTTGAATAAACGGTATTGAATTGTGCTATAGATTTTCTCAGTACTTGTAGCTGCTTAACATGGCATGTGCATATGTACGTTTGCAAACATAGGTGACAATGAGCTTGTGTGTGATGGACCATAAGGTATGGACCACACAGCCACCTATCACCATGTAAGCTGCTTGTCAATGCTTGTCAATGCTTCCTCTTTTCTGTGTGCTCCCAGAGCATTCAATTACGTTGAATCTTCCCAAGCATCTTGGCTAGATGGCTAGATGAAAAACACCATCAGCACCGGTCAAATGTGCAAATCTTTCAAGCTGCATGTTTTATGGGCATTCAGCGCTGGTCGGGAAGGGCTTTAAGCAAATGCGAGCTACACCAACATCTAATTTGCCAGTGTGAGGACAATGTGCGCATCATCTAAGCCTGCATTCTGAGCGACTTGCCGCCAGCCGAATGACTGCACGAGCGAGACAAGTTTGCTCCTGGCCTCATCCGCCTGCTCCTTCTTCAGCTCCGTCAAGTACTTTGGACCCTCCAACACCAACACCGCTCCGGGCGCAGCCACCTTCTCCAGCCCTTTCTGAACCCAGTGTATATCCCTGCACACACACCAACTGTCAGACCGCAGCATGACAATGTGTATTCAACCAACCCAACCTAACCAACCCAACCCAACGCAATGCAACAACCCGCCGCAGAACAATGCGCAACATAACATTACACCCGCCACACAACACTCTTGACCTGTATCCGAGAACGACAAGGTGGAACCTCCCGTTCAATTTGGCTTTGGTTAACAGCGTTTTGCCAACATCGCCGCACGTGAGAATGCAGTGCATGCTCGATACAGCCGCAGATGCTTCAGGGCTATCAAACCCGCAACAGCTGCTTTCCTCATTCGAAGACTGGCGCATGACAGCATTTTCATTGAAGTCACTGTCTGGTACCACCTGGTGTGCGTGCTGTTCAGTCTGATTACCCGTATCAGCTAAAGAAGGAACTGTCTGCTCGTATTGTGATGAAGACGCTGTATCATGTGATGTGCACGCATCGTCATTGTTAATTGTTTCTTCGTGCGCGAACTCTTTCGGCGCTTTGGACTCGTTGTGTTGGTAAACACTGCCAGACTTGAGCGCGTGTAGCAACGCCGTCAAGTTGTACTCTGCCACGTCCACGGCTGTCTTGACGTGCTGGTTGTTGGACCTAGACCGAAGCCGACACGGAGATAAGCCATTGAACAACCACCACTACACGCACACATACGCACACACGTCCGCAGATACACATGCAAGCAAGCGCATGCACATGTGCACACGCATGCGCACACGCATGCACACAATGTGAGAAGGTTTCATTGTCATACTCACAACTTGAACAAGTCCTTGTCTTCTGCCTCAATACCAAATGCCAGGTACGGGCAATTGATAATGTCTCCCCAGAAGCCCCGCTTCAGCACCGAGCGCCCGTGCTCGCGACCCACCCTGTCCTTATGCTCCATTGTCCTGCCTGAGCACAGACAACAAACCCACACAATTACTTTGTCGTCATCATGACACTGTGTGATATCGATGTTGTTGATTGTGTACCTTCGGCATGCGACACAAGGGACCTGTTTGCTACAGTGTAAGTGCTTTCACGCACTTCATATGCAATCCCCAACTCCCGCCACTCCCTGTTATCAGCACACACAAGTCAGTACACATATAAGCAAAGCTGGGCAAGGTCAGGATAACATCTAGGTGCAAGGTGTCACGCACTCCGTGCTCACCTGTATTGTTTGAAGTGAACAATGGATGCCACAGATTGAAGCCGCATGTGGTAATCCCAATCAACCTGGGGCAGCGAGATCAGACCCCAACTAAGCACACGTGGAGTCAAAGCAACACAACACACGCGCATGTGCGTATTGCCATATGCACGCACCCATCCCATCCAACCAGCAACAACATACCAGGTTGCGGCGTGCATCGTATCTGTCGCCATAATGCTTCCGCAAACGCCATTCGCGCATGGCCGACATGTCGCACAGCACATTTCGTTTCCACGAGCGCAATGTGTCTACAAGGTCGTCACGCTCCCTGTACTGGCGGCAAATTTGCACATGACACGCAGTTGTGAGATTGCATCTCACCCTGCAATGGTGCGGAAGCCGCAGCTGAGCATGACATGACAGTCCAAACGGACTGTGTAATGATAATGCTTACCTTCAGTTGGCTGAGGTCAAACAGCTTCTGAACTACAGCCATACGTTCAATGGCTTTGCTGCCTTGCTCGTCAATTGAGTGCGCTTGAAGAACAACCTCTGCTAGTAGTTGTGCTTGATCCTGCAATGCATGTGCGGCTAAGCTGAGTACCATGCCTGAAGCTCATTTGTGTACATGCGCGTGCAAGCACACGCGCGAGCATGCACACGCGCGCGCGCACATACAATCACCCACGGGCACGCGCACTTCTGTACAAACACATGCGCATGTGTGCGCGCACGTGTGTGTAGGTATGGGGGTGCCTGTATGTGTACATGCGTGCGTGCGTGCGCGTGTACAGTATAGGATGCAGTACAGACTGAGTTGATTGACAACAACAAGTTGAGTACCTCTAAGTAAGCTGCGGTGCTGTCGCGTAGCATACAGTTGCCGTGCAGCTCCAAGAACAACTCAACACGCTCTGTGCAATACACATGTCGAAGGTCAGCGCAACGAGACTATCAGGATACATCAGCTAACACATGAATCAGGCCAAGCATATGTTGTACATTGCTTGGCCCTACCGCGTGCATGAAGGCTGGTGTCTGTGGCCACACTGATGAGCAGCAGCTGGCGGGCGAGCGTTGCCACATCGTCTTCATGAGTGTACACGACCACTCGCTGGCTAATCGCTAGCCTATCATCATGCTGCAACACATCAAAACCACACTTAATGTTGGAGAGGGTATCCATATCGCCACGTGCTGCTTGCTGAATCTACTGATGCTGATGCTTGCATTGTCACACCTACTGCTGTCCTTGTTGGCAACTATAACACCATATCATTGTACTTGTGCTGCGGTGTGGCAGCGTGGTGAGTACATCACAATAAATGTCCAGCAAGTGAGGTCGTGAATGCTGTGCTGTAGGAGTAAGCCATGCCAGGAGTTACTGATGCAGCTGTACTAGTAGTCTTACAACTGGCACTGTCAACTGTCTCAGTGCCAGCAGCGGTGGCACTGAGTCAACTGACAGTACCAGTTGGCAAGAGTAGCAGACTACCAAACTGTTGTAGCACTGGAGGGACATCTGGTAAAGGGTTGCTAGTCACACTGGCAAGTTCACAGAGCTGATGGTGCATGGACTTGCGCCAGAAAAGGTACTTTACTCTTCATAAGCTGTCGTAGAAATGTACTCACAGGGCGGCCATACTTACACAGTTACTTCTTGTAACGCGCGTGTGTGCGCACGCGCGCCCTTACAACGACATTCGCATGTGCAAATGCGCATGCTTGCTGCAAACCGCTACCGTGACCGAATTCTGCTTCCGAAGGCCTTCCTCCCAGTACATTGACGTACTGGAGTACAATCATACTGTCAACCGGCAACAGAGTTGGTACTAGACTTGCAAACAACACCTGTTCCGGTGTAGTAAGAGCTTTATATACTCATGCACTTTCACACTTCGACAGTTACCAATATCAGGCGAGTCGAACACCTGGACATTTCATCTTGCAACACAATTCACATACCTGCAATCAACCGGGTTCATACACATGCTTATTGACTCTCCGAAGCGCCACTCTCAAGCAAATGCC
>RHPI01002888.1:41400-80538 GCA_009103225.1 Chlorokybus atmophyticus | reverse complement strand
GGCCCCTTTACTAAAACTACTCAGCATGCAGCAGCATAAACACACAACAGAATGAGCTTTGCTACCTGATTTGATGGTTGATGCCTGGCTGTCATGCACAATGTGGTCAGAAGGTGGCGGCAATCCCCTGCTCCAGCCTGCAAGACCAGCAGCTGCTCCTGCTCCTGCTCCTGCTTCTTCCCCTTCCCCTCCAGCAGCCCGCCCAGCACCCTGAAGTCCAGAGCCGGACTGTAACCCCAGAACTGCTGCATCAGCAGCGGATCCATTGCCACCACACGCCGCCTGGCCTGGCCTGGCCTCAGGCCAATTGGCCTGGCTGTGGTAGTTGCAGTCTGGAAGTTAGTCCCTTGTACTCCCCCAACACGCTACGAAACGGAAGCCTAGACGGAAGCCGGAATGAAGCTGGAATCAAATCCGAGGGCTCGCATTAGCGTGAAATTGGACCGTGTGTTTCACCATTGAGCCGCGGGAGAATCCGAGGAAAAGCCCGGAGAATGCCAAAGCCAGCGGAGGAATCTGAGGAGACGCGGGAAACGCCGAAACCACGGAAAAGGCCTCAGCGCGAATCTGGGGGCCAGAAACTACGTCACAAAGAAGATCGACCCATTGCTTTGTGGTTATGCAGTGTATTGAGACATCATTGCATTCTCACCGACGATCGCAGTTAACTCTAACTGCCTACGCAACTACATGAATAACTAGACACTTGTGTGACCCCAAGTATATAACAATGGCAAGCAATCGTTCACGGACGTGGATGGAATTGAAATGTTGCATCATGCTGTGACACAGTGTCACACATCAGAGGTTTGGCTAGATGTTAAAGTGTAACCGTGGTTGTTAGCCAAGTGAGCTGCTCGCTGCTGCTACGTAGTGCTGGTTGGTGGTGTGGGGCGGCGACGTGGGCGACGGGGAAGGTGGCGTTGACGGTGCCTGGTGGAGCGGTGAGCATGAAGACGTGTGCAGCAGTTCTGCCGGTGAGCTACATTCTGGGCGTAATGCTGCGTGCAAAGCCGCTTGTGCGTGTCGCTGTCTGGCCCGTGGTGTGCAGCCTGGGGTGGCGCTGTTTGGCTTCAATGCAGAGCAGCCGTTTCAAGCACATGCCAACCAACCCAATGCTGCTTGCTTGGCTCCGGCTGATGAGTCTAGTCTAGCAGCTTGTCGGCAAGCTCATACGGGGTGCTGCATGCCCGCATTGTGCATTGGTTAAGGCCAATGTGAACTTCCTGCCATGCAGATACTGCAGCCGCATGCACTGTGTGTCGCAATGTACGGTTTCATACATGTACACCCACGCATTGCCCTCACACGTGACAATGCCAGCTGTTGCAAGCTGGCTTGGTTCTCGCTATCGTACGGTACAGTTTTCAACGGTGACCTGCTGGCCTAGTGGTCATCAGTTGCAGTTGGGTGAGAATGCTGTCATCTTTCATGCATTCACCTGCACGAAGCTTCGTGGTTGGGCTGTCATAGCAGTGTGTACGCTGCATCGTCGTCCAGTCAACCGTTGAACTGCCGCACAAGCCCACGATGCTTGGCAACTGTGTTACCACGTTGTGCCTTCGTTTCGTCCGCTGATTGTGTACTTGCATTGTGCGTTTGCAGTGCGCTGTACGCGCCACGACAGCTGTCAGCAGCGCCGTCGCCTCCAGCAGAGCCGAGCGGAAGCCTGCAGCAGTTGCTTCCAGAGCACAGCCGCTCTCTGCCAGAGGTGGCTTCCTGGGGCAAAGCCTGCCACGGGTACCTTATGTCATGATGCAATGCTTTTGCAGTCGTGCATTGTGCATGCTGTCTGATAAGTGCATGCTAGTTGGGACACTGCATTGGTTGTAGCTGTAGCACTTGGCACTAATACGCTTGCAACGCGAGCATGCTTGTGGGATCTCGTTTTACCTGTTCACTATAGCGCACGACAGCATAGATGCTGTCGTGTATGTTATCAGTACCCGTGACAACCCTCGAACTGATCCCCATGCCTTGCATAGCAATGTCACGACTGCAATAGTAGTTCACAATTGCAAGTGGCTATAGTATTGCATTTCGCATGCTGCCTTACGCACAGTTGCAGTAGCAATAGCATTGTGAAGGTTTTGCGTGCCATTGCACCACTGCATGCGATGCGACTTTATAAAATGTATGATGCAGTTGTGCTCCAGCCATACATATATACTACTTTTACTAGAGTTGGTCTTTTTGATGACTGTTATGCTTATGCCAGTTTATTGCATTGGTTAACCGGTGGTTATGCGGACAGGTTCAAAACAAGGGTGCTTGCGCAACAGCAAGTCGTGGACCGCGCACTGTTCGTGCTGCTCAAGCCGCTGAGCAGGCGACAGAAACAAAGACCGCCACGCTGACAGCACGCATTCACTACCACAGGTTTGCACACTGCACAATTGCCTTGGTCACACATGCTGCACACCCATGGTAGCCAATGAAGTTTGGTAGTAATTGCTGCCGACTGGTGTCCATTCTTGCTAACATGCAGCAGTAAGCTGACAATTGTAACTGAGTGCATTGCTTGTGTTTAGAGATGACGAAGAGTATGAAGGATGGGGTCTCCATGTGTGGGGTGATGTAGTCACACCAACGTCTTGGGATGGCGCGCTGCAACCCACTGGTCAAGATGCGTTCGGGCCTTACTTCGACGTCCCTTTGATGGAAAATGCTGACTCATTTGGTTTCTTGGTGCATAAGGGAGAAGACAAGGACTGCCAGGTCCTTTTTAGTTGTTATAAGCCAGCAACAACCTCATCAGTTTCTATGACAAGTATATTGCTTCCATAACAATTGCATCCGTTGCATGCGCATGTCGTTGACACAGTTGATGCACTGTCTCCTGTAGGGAGAGCTGAAAATTGGAGACAGCCAGGAGTACTGGTTGGTGATGGGCGGTGGGAAGGTCTGGCAGCAAGAGCCAGACTTGAGTGCATTGCCAAAGGTACTCATGATCCTATCAGTGCAGAGTCACTGTGCTGCATTGGGTTGTCGTGCGTGTTGGTCATTTGCTAATGGCGGTGTGCAGGGAGACTTGCACAAGGCTCAGGCGCTGTGGATTTCAAGAAATGTCATCGTTGTTCCTGGCAAGAACCGCACGCCGGATGGCTTTTTCAAGGAGTACACTCTGCACTCTTGCTACTACTCCAACATGGACATCGTTGGGGAGGGTATCACAAACTCTGAGCGCAAGGTGCGCTTGTACGTGGAGGCAACTTGAGCTTCTGCTGGTCGTTTGAGAGAACAATGCAAGAGTTGAATTTGACCAGCTAATATGCCCTTGCTTCAGGTGGAGCTCAGGGTCAGTGACACCGGCATTCCATCAAAGCTCCTGGCGAAGTGGCCTCATCTGAAAGACTATACGGCACTGACGTTCACCCCTACAGACGGTGATGTCGAGGACTTGGTCAAGTGCCAGCTGGCCCTTGGTGTTGCTGACAGGAACGGCAAGCCTTTGGATGCTACAGGAGTTCAGCTGGCAGGTGGGTTGACTGGCATGGTCACTGGTCTGGTCATGGCGTGACCAAGCACATGCAGGCTCACTCTATCTTTCCGTGCATCTTCTTGTAAGAATTTCCGGTTGTTGCAAGCAGTGCTTTCTTACTTAATCTTGGTACAGGCATTTTGGATGATGTCTTCAAGTATGATGGCCAGCTCGGCATCATCTGCAACGACACCAATGTTACTTTGGCGGTCTGGGCACCAACAGCACAGGCCCTGGCGGTGCAGTTCTTCGACAAGCCCTCAGGTGCTCCTGTGGTTGCCATGCAAGCAGCATTGCCTGCAGCTGTGCCAGTTGTCAATGTGCATAAGTCCTTTGGCAAAATACTGCCAGTCTGAAGCATTTACTGTTAATTGGTGTCTGTGATGTAGGCGGTGAGCCAATGGAGACTGTCAAGATGCAGCGCAACGGTGGCGTTTGGTTCGCTGTCGGACCTACCACCTGGCACAATCGGTACTTCAAGTACGAAGTGAAGGTGTTTTGCCCATGGACAAACAAGGTGGAAACCAGCTATGCAACAGACCCCTACTCCCGGAGGTGTGCCACATCTGCAACTGTCACTGTGTGCGCCAAGATGCGCAATCCTGGCACAACCTTGCATCGCAAGTGCATGCCAAGAGGTCTTATTATGTCGTGCATCAGCTGCGTAAACGCCATTGCTTGCAAGGGACGCGATCGTCTTATGTCTGCCACATACTGTACTTTTGTCCATACAAGTTGCTCAAGTCCATCATGACTAGGTGCCTGATTTGCATGCATCTGCAGCTTGTCAGCAAATGGCGAGCGGACGCACATCTTGAACATCAATGATCCATCTACTTTCCCTGAGGGCTGGGAGGAAATCAACAGCGTCAAGCCGCCCTTCACTCGCCCCAATGACATGGCAATCTATGAGCTTCACATCCGCGACTTCAGCGCCATGGATGAGTCTTTGGACCCGAATCTGAGAGGCACCTACCTCGCGTTTGCTGCCGAGGTTAGTGTGTGCTTGTTGGTGTGCATGTTGTAAACACGTCAAATGTTGCAAGAGCTACACTTGTGTCATAGTGTTCATAATTGCACATGCAGGACTCTTCTGGAGTGAACCACCTCAGGCGGCTCGCCCAGCATGGCATTACGCACGTGCACCTGTTGCCGACATTCGACTTTGCAACAGTCAATGAGAACAGGAGCATGTGGAAGGCACCAGGTGAACATATGTCTGCTTGCGAAGTTAGAGGGATGTTAAGGACACATTGTAGCACACGCACTGATTGAGCTTGTTTTCAGAGAACGATCTGTCGCAGTTTGGTCCGGATTCAGAGGAGCAGCAGGCCGCTGTTGCCACCATCGCTCATGACGATGGCTACAACTGGGGGTGAGTACTTGCTACTTACTAACGTACTCATTGGGGAAGAAGAGGTGTTGCCAGACATGCATGAGTTTCTGGGGGGATTTTGTACATTGTTTGTTGACAAATGCATGCGCTACGAAGGTATGACCCTGCGCATTATGGTGTTCCGGAGGGCAGCTACGCCACTGATCCCAACGGTCTCCCTCGCATCCTTGAGTTCCGCAAGATGATTCTGGTAAGCTAATCATGAGCCTTGCATGTCTCTCACCCATTAGTTGCAGCTGATTTCACCACATTCTAAGACAATTAGCCAACAAGCATATGTCTCGAGCTGCGTATGTCTTGGACAGGCTTTGAACAAGATGGGATGGCGCGTGATTATGGACGTGGTGTACAACCACTTGAGCAGCTCTGGACCGCATGGCGATTACTCCACTTTTGATAAGGTTCGATCGCCCTGCCTGTGTTGTGCCTTGACAATCAGATCACTGCTCTGTATGGGCATATTCACGCACATGCAAGAGTGTCTGCATATGTCTGCATGAAGGATTCAAGTGTGCTCATTCTGCAACTCTCATCAACGGTTGTGTCCCAAACTCTGCTTTTGTTTGCACAGCTTGTGCCCGGTTACTATGTGCGCCGCAACTTGGATGGATACATCGAGAACAGCACCTGCATGAACAACACGGCCAGCGAGCACTACATGTTTGACCGTTTCATCAAGGACGACCTCCTCCACTGGGCCAAGGATTACAAGATCGACGGCTTCCGCTTCGATCTTATGGGCCACCTCATGAAGAGCACCATGGTTGAAGCGAAGGAACGCCTGCAGAGTCTAACTATTGAGGGGGTAAGCATGCGTATGCTTTATGCGCACTACATGATTTCGTTGGAGTCTCATATCATCCAACAACTTGCAATGCGCATGGCCAATGTGTTTTGGCCATTGTGTAGGATGGTGTGGATGGCAGAAGCATCTACCTGTATGGCGAGGGCTGGGACTTTGGCGAGGTAGCCAACAATCAGAGAGGTGTGAACGCAGCACAGCTCAACTTGCCTGGCACAGGCATTGGCAGGTACGCAACCCATCCATTCCTGGACCATGATGGTTGCTTGAGCGTTGCTTCATGAGCTCTTCTCTTCACATACTAACTGCTGTGTTGCAGTTTCAACGATCGCATCCGTGAGGCTTCCACGGGCGGGACGCCCTTTGGTGACATCAGGGAGCAAGGATTCTGCACAGGCCTTTCCCTGCAAAACAACGGCTTTGACCAGGGCGGCGCCGAGCACGAAGCTCGCAAGCTGGCGTATCAGACCGACTGGATCAGGGTGAGGCCTTCATGTGATCTTATGACAATGCACAGCATATTTGATATGCCAACACACTGTGCAAGGTGTACTTATTTGGGTATTGTCCTGTTAGGCTGGGCTGGCCGGCAACCTGCGGGACTACGTGATCGTGAATTGCGATGGTTCTGAACTCACTTGCTGGGACGTCAAAGTGGGTGGCGGGGCACCCTGTGGCTATGCTGGCAGGTAATGCAAAGCCTTTTTATCCATTCCCCCTTTTCATACTGCTGTTGTCGCAGCTGACCACATCTTGCAATGGTTAACAGCCCTGAGGAAACAGTGAACTATGTGTCTGCCCATGACAATGAAACCCTCTTTGATGTCATCATGTTGAAGGTAAGCAACATAGCGCACATATCAACGCAACATGCCGCATGTCTGTTACAAGGTGTATGTCGGAGCAACTGTATGTACCTCATGCATAAATCAATAGGTGCCGCTGGAGGTGACACTGGAGGAGCGTGTGCGCATGAACTGGCTGGCGACTTCCATCATTGCACTTTCTCAGGTAGTACAGACAGATCAACCTGGACGGAACACACATACATGTAATGAAGACGTGATCGCTTATTGAAACTGGTCACAGGGTGTGCCATTCTTTCATGCCGGAGACGAGGTGCTGCGATCCAAATCGCTCGACCGCGACAGCTACAACTCCGGAGACTGGTTCAACAAGCTGGACTTCAGCTATGAGGCCAACAACTTTGCCGTTGGCCTGCCTCCAAAGGAGAAGAACTTCAACTCATGGGACAGGTAAGATGAAGCTGCTTCTTTGATAATGGTAGCTCGTTGTTGGCCTTGTAAAGTTGGACGCTAGCGGAGGCAACCACAATGACGTACTAATCCTCTTACACCTAACCAACCTTGTAGGATGCGCAAGCTGCTATCAAACCCAGACCTTAAGCCTCGCCGTGAACACATTGAAGCCACGGTGGACAACATGTGCGAGGTAGGTCGTGGTGTATGTCGGACGCAGCTATTGGGCTTTTGAGAGACACCTCATGTTGATTACAATAAAGCTTCAAGAGGCTATGCAGGCATTGTTGGGTAACTTGCTTATAGCCCTGATAGTCGTACAAAGCACAAGCCGCAGTGTTCTTCTCTACTTCAGCTTAGTATACAGCTTTCTTTAATATTCACGCAGATGCTAGCAATCCGCATGTCCTCTCCACTCTTCCGGCTGCCGACCGCCCCTGCCATTCAGGCCAGAGTTACCTTCCAGAACTCTGGCCCAGCTGCAGTGCCCGGCCTGATTGTGATGAGCATCATTGACGGTGACGAGGGCATTCCTGGCTTGACCCAACTCGACACACAGTACGTGCAAAAGCAGCACATTGAACGGCAACATATTGTGCCCTGCATGTGCATGTGTGTGCTCGAGCGCGTCCGCACGCGCGTACATGTGTGTGCGTGTGTGCGCATGTTGTAACGAACACCGGCCTATGCAGGTACAAGAAGGTGGTGGTTGCCTTCAATGCGAGACCCGGGGAGGTCGTGTTCAGGCACCAGGACTTCTACAATGAGACGTTAAAGCTCCACGAGATTCAGCAGGACTCTGCAGATTCTGTCGTGCGAACAGCTAAGTTTGACAACGGAGCCATCACTGTCCCAGGGCGAACTACCGCGGTGTTTGTTAAGCTTAGAGAAAATCAGCAGTAAGTACTGCTTGCTTGTAAACAGGAGTTGTGACGGCGACTCCATAATGTTTTTTGGACGTGCGGTATGTGTCTGTGACCGTCCGCGCAGTTGAAAGCCCCATATATTAGTCAGTGGCGGTGCGCCTATGTATAGCATATGCTTGAACAGTAGTATCTTGTAAAGCAAATGTTATATTGTTTGTTTGGTTTCGTTCTGTGTCCGGCCCTGCTATTCTTGAACCTAACGAGCGCTTGTATCAACCTGTGAACTGATTTCCTGATAAGCTTGGAGGTTAATGCAACCAGTAGACCACCCATGAGCTTGCAACTCGCTTAGCATATACACGTAACCGTTGATGATTGAGGGCCATGACCTGCTGGTGAATCACCAGTGATGACTACAAAGGCACTGACTCCGTCGAAGTTGAAGATGACAAGCGAATTATTGCTGATACCAATGTACTCGTGTGCACGGCGCGACTCATTGAAAACGGCCTTAAGCCGCCTGTAACAGGTGACGAAGAGGCATTCCGTGATCTGGGCGCTTCATGTTCATCAATGGTCGGTATCAGCACCAAAGCAGAATACAAACACGATGTAAGGCTCGCAAACCTTTCTCCAAGCCTTTGAACAGCAGCTCCAATGGTCAGTAATAGTATCTGCGAAATGCGCCCTTCTCGTGTCTAGTAAATTCTCAATGATAGGGTTATATCACGCGCCAACCATGCAAGACCACTGAAGCAAAGATGCCAGACAATGTGTCATTACACCAGTCAAATACTTGGGCAACACAGGTCATGCTATTGATAGACCTCTTTTGCAATGCCCCCTATTACACCAAAGATGGCGATCCATATGTCCTTGTCCTCCTGCAAATCAAACCACATATCAGTTCTTCATTCCAACATTTGACACCAATTCAGCATGTGCACAACATTGATGGAATTGACACTGATAAACGCCGTGAAGCCGTACCTGTGTGTAGCGCGTGCCAAGGGCTTGCTCAAAAGTGCGTTGGAGCGTGGCGCTAATTATGTCATAATGCACGAGCAGAACCCCATACTTGACATGCCGTTGTGTTAAGTCCCTCAGGTATGGCACAAGCGTGTGCAGATCATTGAAGCCTTGCACCACCGTGCCGAGCGTTGTCATCACCTTCAGCGCATGCACTTCCAACTCCTGTCATTGCCAGATTGTTGCTCCATCAGCTTGAAATCGAATTGTGCACATCTTGAAGAGACCCAATCTGTAGGGTGTCTTATGTACCTTCAGAATTGGCTGCCCATCCTGGTCCTTGAACGGGAACAGCTCTAGCAAGCGCGGTGAGATCTCAAACAGGTTCTTGAACACAAGAATGCCTGTCTTGGTCAGGGCAGCCTTGGCCTCGCGCGGGAAGCTGTTGCTAGAGATAGCTCCCCATCTGCGCAAACGTAGTCATGTTGTACAAAGGCGTGAGCACACATGTGGCACACAGCATGCCATTACGAAGCAAAGGTGACTTGGCTTACAAAGACTGTGCGCGCATGATCTGCTCGGGCGTAATGGTCTGAAGGTTGGAGGGGCTCCAATGGGAAAGACTGGGCCACGATGCCGAGAAGTTTGTGCTCGAGGCAGTGATGCGAGCGCCGGCATGCTTCAGTGCGTTGGCCGCAGCGTGCTGCTGGAACGCCAGTGCGGCAGCCAACGCAGTGTGACCGTGTCGGTCCACAACATTGACAACTCCAAGCTGCGGATGATGCAACATCTTATTTGTGGTTGTGTGAGTCAGCGCGTATGCACGTGTCAGTATGTATGCGCACATATGTGCATGCGTGTGCGTGCGCGCAAGTGTGCGTGTGCAATCAAGCTCTCATTCGAACTCATTCCAGGACACAACAAGTGAATACACACCTGTGTCATAGCCTCCGCCATTTGCAGCAACTTTTGCAAGTTGGCAAGCTGGCCCGTGACAGCGGCCATGTGCAATGCGGTGCAGCCAAAATAATCGGTACTCCAGATATCGGCGCCATCCACAAGCAGCTTGTGGACATCTGCACGACAAGTGTACAGGGCGTTACCTCATGCATCTCATTCCCACATCGGAATGAAGACCCCAGTGTTGGTGTCATGTTGGTATATTGATGAATCAAATCAACATGGGACCAGTAGTGCAACATGACTACATCAATATTGCTGTAACGTTGCTATGATCAACATACCAACATGTCACCACCATGACACCAACAAAAAAATGAATGAATTAGCATAACACGAATTCACGAACACTACATCGCGAGTTGTACCTGATGGCGTGCCCTCGATGGCGGCGAGGTGCAGCGGGTAGAACGACTTGTGCATGCCGCTTGCCATGGTGCCTCCCGCAGCGAGGATGGCGTCGCGCACGGCGGTCTGGCCCCGCACGTGCGCGAGCCCCACGGGAGTCAGGTTCCAGTGGTTGATCGTGCGCGTGGGGGCCCCCGATATGACAAGCAGGTTCACGAGGTCGAGGGACCCGGTCTCCGCCGCAATGTGCAGCAGAGAGTTGCCGTCGCTGTCCACCGCAGCCACGTCCCTCCCATGCCCGAGCATACGCCTGACCTGTTGCGTGGAGATGCACACAATGATGAAGGAGGATGGACACAGGTAGTGTTATACACTAGCTATTGGTCAACATTGTTATAGTTGTTGTTACAGTAGTTGACATGTAGTTGTTGATGGTGATGGTGATGGTGATGACCCCCACAATGTTACCTCTGCCACGTCGCCGTTGACAGCGGCCTTGAGCAAAGGCCGATGCACGTTCTGGTCTGCTGCGAGCTGGCGTGCAGCGAGCACACGGTCTGCTGTTTGCAGGACGACACCAAAGACGTCTTCATGGAAACGGCCATTGAGTGTCATTGTGGTCATGGCCTCAGAACCTGATCACACAACCGTGTTATAAACGAGACCGCCACGTGATGTGTGGCAAAGTGGTAATGCGATGTATGCGCACGATTGTACCGATGAGTGTGGCAAAGGCGGCCGACACGGCGCTCGACATGTGGCTGTCTCCGCAAATGTATATGTGGCTGTCGGGATGGTCTAGGACATGTTTTATCCTGTCTCCCTCCTGCTGTGAGTGGAAGTAAGGGAGGGAGCGCAATACTGGCATGCAACAGAAATGCAAAGTATGATGCAAAGTATAATGCAAAGTATAGTATCAAAACACGTACTCCAGCGATCACGTCTTGGACGTATTGTTTCCGTCTGCCGGGTTCGCGAGAGTACGCGACGAAAGCGTTGGTGAGAGCCCCGCAGGCCAGTGCTGTCTCCACATCATCCCTGCAAGGGAAAGCGCGTCGCAAAATGTCAGCATGAGTACACGCTGCTGGCATGCTGGCGCGCACACGTGCACTCATGCATGTGCCTATGCCTTAAAACGCACCTGCGAGTGCATACATTTACACGCGCGCGTGCGCGCGCGTGTGTGTGCGTGCGTGCGTGCGTGCGTGCGTGCATGTGCGTACCAGCAAAGGCGATCGGCTGGGGTGCGGCAGCCATACACAAGCACGCACGGGCCAAGAGGCGCTTGTCTGGCAAGGTTTATTCTGTGTTGAAGGAAACCCCTGAAGGGCGCGAAGCCAGTGCCGGCAGCAACCATCACCATAGGACTCATTCGCTTCATCGGTTGCCTGCAGTTTGCAATATAATGAGCTACAAATTGTCATCTAAAAACAAGCAATAGCTATTTGTGTAGGTGCGCACATGTGTGCACGCGTGCACACATGCGTATGCGCGTGTGTGCGCAAACATGTATGCCTGTGTGCGTGGTTGTCCTCAATGTGCTTGCCTGAAGGAAGTAACTTTCACCAGCTTGAATCGCACGATATCGCCTGGTTGAGAACTGCACAGATAACTCGAACACTGCCCCTCGCGGTATTTGCCGCACGGCAGCTGATAAGAGAGGAGACCAACCATTGCATGCACTTCCGATCGTTCCTGCATGCAACCACGCAAAGTCAGCTTGTTGACTATGATAGCAACCTCTGGAGCTTGTTTGAAGTGTGATATGGTGTGTGCAGCACATGACGCACCCTGCCCCAGTTGCTGCTAGCAATAGAGTAGCGCCGCGGATATAATGCGGGAGCGAGCTGCAGAAACACCTCCAGAGGCAGCCTGCCTGACAGCGACCGGAACTCGGTGAAAAGATCCACCCATCGCACCTGATAATCAATGACAGAACAACAATCAGCACCGTGAACAGTGATGCCTAGAGCACGTGTCTGCATGTGTGCGTAGGTGTGTGTGTGTTTGCTGACAATTTGCAGCAGCCTGCATGTGTGCTTGTGCCTGTGCATATGTGTATGCGTGCAAGTAAGTGGGCATGTATAGGGCATGCGTGTGTGTTATTGCACACAATTCATGCGGATGAGGACCTGATTGTGCTCCTGCCACGTCTGGAACGCTTGCTCGTTGTGGCCGAGCTCGTTCAGCTCCCTCGCATCCTCCTCCCCGCCGGCAAACTGTACGAGCACTGGCAGCGCCGATGCCGGCAACGGGTTGAGCAACCCGACATGGTCCAACAATATCGTGCGGAAAGTGTTCGGCAGCGGGTACTTCTTCCCGCCAAAGCCCACTTCTGTTGCCGCATCCTCATCAAGAATCTGGGCAAGTGACCAACCAATGTTTGAGCAAGACAAGAGTTGTGTACAACAAGGGTAGTATTTGTTGATGTTTATCAAAGGGTGTGTGCATACAAAGAAGCTTGGAGGTGGTTGCTGCATACCTCCAAGTCGAATACGTCGTCAAGGTTCTCAATGCCGAGATGGCCGGCAAACTCCTCCACATCCTCTTGCGTGAGTTGATGACTTGACAAGGGCAGCACGGCAATGTGGTCACCTGGCAAGGCCAAGCGTAAATCACTGTGCAGTCAACTGACCAAGAGATAAGATGCTTCTGCAAGTGTGCGTGTGCTTTGAGCGCAAGTGTCAAATACCTGGTGAGTAAACGGCACTGGGTAGCGCTGAAAGGTCGATTCGCACTATGCAAACAGACCGCCTGTTGTCTTCTTCCTGTGCTCCAAGGGCTTCTGCGCACTCCAGTACTGGAGCCGTGAGCCAGCGGGTGTCGGGTGCAAGTCTCTTGGCTCCTGTAAGTTGTATATGTATTTGAGTGTGCGCGTGCGGCTTCATGACTTTCAAGGGCTGACGCTCCCTCCTTCACTGCTACTGGTATGCTATATGTGATGATGCGAAAAGCACGCACCTGACACATGGATGAGGTTGTAAAGCTGCTGGAAAGAGTTCGCGGCGTTTTCCACGAGCAAGTCCTCCATCACACGCTCGCACGACTGAGCCGCCTGAGCGCTCTGCACCACGAGATCAGATAGCTCAGTACCAGTACATGTCGTGTACCGACCTACATATACTGTGTATCTGGAGCATGCTCGGCAACTTATGCTTCTAGGCATTAAACACAGTAGCCATAAAATGTGCAAACTGACATGATGTAAAGTGTTTATTGTAGTCACAGAGTGTACACGTTAGTAACTGTGACAAAACACTGTGGTAACAATGGGAGCATGCCCATAGTGTCCTGTATCAACTGGCAGTGCAGCACGCAGTTTGAAAGAGTTGGGTGCATGAAGCAGCTGATGCTTGTCAAAGGGAGGAGTCCCTGTGTGTTGATAACAACCAACGCACCGTTAGGTGATCTTTGAAGGACCGCAGCGTGTTGATGAGCCACTCTTTGTACGTCACGTCACGGCTGTTGAGCGCGTCGCCCTTGCCGGGAAGACCCAGAGGGGTGGCCCCAGTGGCCGACAGTAGAGCATGAAACGTGTCCGCAGCTGCGGGACAATAATGCCACATGTTTCAGCATTGCATCCAACAAAAATCGAGTAGCGGTTGACGCG
Organism: Chlorokybus atmophyticus; assembly: GCA_009103225.1. Lineage (NCBI taxonomy): Eukaryota > Viridiplantae > Streptophyta > Chlorokybophyceae > Chlorokybales > Chlorokybaceae > Chlorokybus > Chlorokybus atmophyticus. The sequence continues at coordinate 66,847 of RHPI01002888.1, read as the reverse complement.
TGAGAGAGAGTTACTGTTGTCTAGATACTCGTTTTGTACCTGCACAAAAGCGCGGATACGCGCTGCTGCCCACACCGAATACAGCGAATCGGCAGCCAGCGAGTGACGTGTCTTCTTTCTGCGCAACAGTTGCAAGGCTGGGTGCTACGTTACGTATATGCTTGTTTGTTTGTGTGTCTCACCGACAAAGGCAGTTTGTGTAATTTACAATATGAAAGCAATAAGTGTGTGCTTCTTGTCTAGTACACTTCGTGGGTTGCTTTGTTCAGGTATTATACCGTGTATCTGCTGGTGATATACGTGACACACAACAACACCACCAGAGTGTGCTTCTCACCTGCAGGGACAGCCACTTGAGGAATCGGAAGGCCGCCGATGGAGGAGCTCCCGAGCCGTACGTGGAAGTCAGCGCCAGAGTCAGGTGGAAGAACTTTGGATGGTGCTCTTCCGCATGGAAGGCCTCAGCATCCACAGTCAGCACTTGGAAGTGTGTCTTGAGCCTCTGCCATGCAACCAACAGAGCGTGAGTGCTATATATATAGCACGTTGTTATCACATCCCAACAATAGGTGTTCCTACCCTTGCGGTCCGGACAGCGTATTCCTTAGCTGTTCCCGACACCGTCGCGTACACGACAAGGATTCTAGGCTTCACGTGGGTGGAGTGGCTCCTGAGCCTGCTGAGCATCTTCATCACGTACGGGTTGGCCACAGCGGGTTTAAACGGCTCGTCGCTGAGGTTCCAGCGCGGACCAAAAAATTCCTTCGCGTACAACGCAAAGCCGGGAGCGTACAGATACCTATTACGGCAACAATTAGCAACGTCCAACTTTGGGAAGTACCAGGATTAGTATTGGTTCCACTGTTGCACGCGCATGCATGCACACAGACACATGAACACTAGCACCCTCACCTGCCCACTCGCAAGCACACGCACACATGCATATGCATACGCATACAAGCAAGATATATTTTGTCACTTACGCGGGCTTGAGAGTGTACTCGGTCATCTTGTTGAGCCCGAGGTAGCATTTGCTGGTGGAGGCGGCCACAGGTGGGATGATCCACTTCCAGTTGCCCGGGCAGTAGCCGCGCTGTATCCTCTCCTTGCTCTGCCACTCCCAAAACTGTTGCATCAACGTGTGGTGGTCTACCATACCCGTGCTGGCCTGCTGGAAGCTGTACGTGATAGCCTGGTTGAGGACCACTGCACAACAAACAACAGTCCAACATCAACCATCAGGCAAGGCCACTTGCCAACACGCGCATGAAACAGCATGACACAATACAACATGAAAGCCTGCAGGTGTTGTTGTTGTCACGCACCCAACGCGGCGTCGCGCCAGAGGTTAGAGTTCTCCGTAGTGGAGTACCCGAGCTGCTTGGCAATGGTGGGGAGCATGTTGTATCTGCGCTCGTCGCTGAGGTTCCGCACGATCTCGGTGTCCGCGTACCACCCGATGAACGGGACGCCCGTGTACAGCAACCCGCCCAGCGTCATCTCCATGTTGGACACGGCCGGCAGCCCGTACCACCGCATCCCGAGCTCCGCAAGCCATGGAAACTGGCAATACAACAAGTTGATTGACCACCTTTATCTCAACCATGCGCTCAATTGAGGTGAGTTCAACTTAAAAACTCTGATATACATCACTCCTTGTACTCTTATCGCATGGCTTGTGTTAAACTTGCACATGTCAATTCAATTCAGCAAGGGAGTTTAAGACGTGCATGAACACTGTGCAGCATGCTCAGGATTACAATTAACTGTTGACCATGCGCATAGAGCCTCTCCAAATTCTCAGCTGTGAAGGCTCAATGTCTGGCTCAAGTGCTTAAAAGCAAAGCAAAGCAAAGCTTTGATTACCAGTGGATGAGCGAGGGGAACTTCGGATATGTACTGAGGTGGGATGTCAAACATGCGGGGTGGTTCCTCGGGCCCGGGCTGGAGCACGAGGGGCAGAATGTCAAAGGCGGTGGGATCATCTTTGGGTGGCTTCCATCCAAACTTGCGTGTCACGAGCTCCGTAAACTTCACCTCCGCGGGATCACCGAGGATTGCGCCCTCCGGCGTGCGCCATCCGGCGTACCGCATCAACTGGTTGTTCCAGATTCGGGGGCCGCCTTCGCCTGAGAGGCGCAGGAAGGGACGATGGTGTTAATGTGTGCAGGTGGAGGTGGAGGTGACGTGTGCGCGCGCGCACGTGCACACTCGTGGGTGCATATGTCCACATACTTATCTGTACATACACATCATATATACGTAGGTAGATACGTGCCTATTAAATTGTTATGTTTGTTTCCTACTGTAATTGCTTGTTACAAATCCCACACTTGCACTGCCTGTTGTACGTGGGCATGATGTATGAAAGGTCCTTGCCTGTAACCGGATGCCGAGCTGGAAACACCGTTATATACACTTCTGTGGCACCATGCAGTGTGGCCGACTCGAGCATCTCCAAACATGCATCGAGCATCCCTTCCGCACTAGTCACATCACGCTTGTCGAGCAAAGTCAGCTCTCCCCAGAACTTGCGGTTGCTGCATTTAGGGGCATTGCGCCAGGCCACACGTGCACCTATGGTATGTCAACAAGCAGGAGAGATTAGTCACATCAACATATGCACTCGCACAGCATGCATGCACACAAAAGCTAATGGCCTGCATGAGGAGTAGTACATCAGCTACTTCTATCCCTGCACTGTGGGTTGCCAAACACGCAACGCACCATGCTGGAGCTCTTCAAAGGTGTGCCTGTAAGTGCCTGTGGTCTCTATTTCCTGCAAAACACGGCTTTTTTTTCAGCACTACACGCGACGGATGCAGTTGATGGCATCACCCTCACTTTGACATTGTCAAGTGCTCGCTCGAGAAAGATGATAAACCAGAAGCTGCCGTTAACAAACCTGTTCAATCTCCGTCCACCGTTTTGCCTCGTCCTCAGGAGTAGACCTCATCTCACGATGAAATAGCACCTGAGTTGGGTATGGCGTCATTGCAAGTTTTCTCATACTACCTATCCAACAGATGCCAGGTACAGGCAACACAAACACATGGGTGTTCATACCTGAAACTCGCGTGCTTCCCTCAACAGAGTCTGCACCTTCGTCTCTGTTTGACCCAACTTGGGGTCGGGTCGACAACCGTTTGCGCATACCTCCGGATGACGTCCATGCACATACCCTGTGTAGCAACAAGTGGTTTGAAGCTGCCGAAGCACATCCACTCACTCGCATCCATCATCGCAGACTGAGAGAGTGCTGTAACAACCGCCTGAGTGCGGCATCCTTATCCTTCTTGCAAAGCTTAACACAATTTAACTTCAATAAAAAAAGCTATTCTGTGCTTAATTCAGGTTTTGTAAGTAGTGGCAGGAATTTATATGTACCCTTAACCACTAAATGCTTGGGGCACCTAGTGGGACTAAATGCCCCAACCACTTATTAGGTGAAGATACGACCTTCCTCTTGTACATAGGAAGACAGGTTTCGTACCCTCAACTATTAAGTGCTTGGGGCACGTAGTCGAGGGTATAAACCTTGCCTTGCCTTTATTTTGCAGCAGAACAAGCCAACATGAGTATGCATCACAATACGCATAGGAAGACATGGATGGTGACAGGCAACAAGCGTGCGTTTGAAGTTATCAAGTGCACTTGTAAACAAAGGCAGGCGAAAAGCCCGTATAAGATGCAGCTTGCAAATCACATAAAACAACATGTGTGCAGGGTAATACGCCTAGTAACTGTGTCACTAGGCTTACTACAGTGATGTGAGTGACTCAGTGAGAGGGTGATAGTGTACCTGGGTAAGGAAAGCAGCCAACGGATCCGTGAAGGAACGGGCATTTTGAGACCACTGCCGCTGCGGCTGGCGCTTCAGCTGTCAAAGTGTCTGGCGAAGTGGGCGTGGCTGTAGCATCCGCGGGTACTTCCCTCGCGTGGTGAACAGCTGCGGTAGTTGATGCTGTTTCATCCTCAGCGGTTGTGTAGGACGTGGAGGGGGGGGCATCATCTTCTTCATGGCCAGGCTTGTGGTGGGCCTCTCCATTGGCCTCACCGTTAACTGCCAGCCTCACGTCAGCTACCGCCACCGCCTGCTTCGCTTCACTCACGTGCGGTGCAAGAGCGACAACGTCTTCCTCTTCTGCACACATGTGTGGGGAGCGCCTGGGTGCTTGCGTGCGTGCATACATACAGCACGGTGCACTGTGGTGTGGTGCAGTGTGTGGTGTATTATACTTTGCAGCTGAATGTGATGATGGGTGCTGCGGTGTGCAGCGTAGTGTACTGCATTCTTGAGTGCTTGGCTGCGCTGTGTACTTTGGTATGTTGAAGTGCCGTGCGGTGAAGTGCAGGAGTATGATGTGCTGTGGTGCAGTGCAGTGCTGTGCTGTCCGCTAAATCGTATGTAGTACGATAAATGCGTTGCGAATTGTGTCATGCTATGCAGTCTGATGAAGCTCAGTTCAGTGCAGTACAGTGTACGCTGGACTGCAGTACATCCCGCAATACTGCAATTCTAAGTGGTATGAACATGGGCCAAAGGGAAGTCGTTCACGTACCGGAAGACGTGTGGACGACAGCACCAACATGCTTCTTAGGGTTGTTGCCCTTTGACGCGCACTGGCCCATGGCTGCGCATGCCAGGAGGCAACTGTCGGGTCTTTCTGCTCTGTCAGAACAGCAAGACTCACTCAATCGGTCCAGCGCTCCGCACCATTCGTATCCCGCAGGAGTGGCAAGACTGACTTGACCTAGGAAAAAACCACGTATTCTTGCACATTGCTTACAAACTAGCAGCTTGGACCCAGTCAAGTCAACCCTATGTATAGCGCACTGAATTGAAGCAGCTGTCCCATCGCATCAAGCCGTCTCAGTACTTACTGGCTGATAGGTGACAGGGATAACCGTCTATCCAGCCTTCCCGGGTGCAGCGAAGGGCGCTTGCGCACAACAAACGAAGACGATGGTAATCTCTACATGACCTACATACAACTCTACTACTCCTACGTCATGCCAATGCCACCTCCGCCCCAACAACCCTAATCGCCGCCCCTGCCCTAGCCACACCTGCGTGTGAGAGCTAAACCCTTGCGGCGGTGCTCATCGCCTCGGCCAACCTGAACCTCCACACCCTCCACATAGTCCACACGCCCTCGTACTTCCCCTCCTCCTCTCCGTCCCCCTCCTCCCCCGAGCCCTTGTCCTCCTCCTCCGCCGCCGCCTCTACGGGTGAAGCCAGAAATGTCCGGGACAATCAGTTCCCTTCCAAGCGCAGGCCCGTGCCTGATTTGGGATTGGTTTTGCGGCAGCTTCTGCCTGGCCCCAGTTCAGTTGTTTGTATTGAGGAAGGAAAGGTAATTATAACCGATCACGTGCATCAGCAGAAGTGTGATGACAGCGTACGGTACGTACCAGCAGCGCAACTCAGTCAAACAGTCAGTGAAACAGTCATCTTGTGCTATGAGTGCTTGTTGTTAGCATATCAGACGTAAAGTTGTAAGTTACGCCACAGTCAAGTTGGCTGAGCCAACTCTAAAAAATCTCCTGATAACTCACAAAATTACTCTGACTACAATGTCGTTTCATAACAACTTACCAAAGCGGAACATACGTGAATATTAATATGTGAAAAAAGGTCTTTATTTAAATTGCCAATAACATAATGATAAAATGCTTTGCCGATCTATCTTTTTTAATAAATAAAGCTTAATATTTCATTTAAAGCTTAATGTTTTATTTACAAACATGTTCACAACGCATGTATTATCATGAACAATGTTATGCTGAAACGCGTACATTGTACCACGCTTCTATTGTAAGTTGGAGTAATATAGCGAAGTGTGTAATGTAACAATGGTTAAAGCTATTTGATCTTAACACGATAGCAATTCTTATGGTTTGAATGCATTCGTTGTTGACAGCGGGCTTACCAGTAATTTAATTGTATTTGGTACGCTATAATTGTTTCAGACAACTAGCATGTTGCCCAAAATGCATCATTGCAATCGAAACATGCTACGATAAATAAATGTAAACGGCATGGATGCTTGAGGTGTGTGCATTTCGGAAAAAGTATGTGCTAAGCTGATGGGTATGTATATGACGTAAAGTGCTCATATACATGCAACCTGCGGCTGTGCTGTGTTATGGTGTTATCAATTAAACATCTTCACATTGTTAATAAAGTGTGCGCAAATAAATATGACATGTGGGAATGAATCAAACACATATCACTGTTCAGGTATCCAAGATACATACTGATATACATTTATACAAGACATGCTTCACATTAAATGTGTTATTTTGTGATTGCTCATTTCGCTGCAATCTTGTATGACCCAAACATTGTGGGGGTACTACGCTATAAATCAATAAAGCTCAACATTGATTTCCATATGTTGCTTTTTAAGTTGGGTATTTTGCTTTAAAAGACGCGAACATAAAGGAATACTACACAGCATGTGTAGTTAAATTGATTGACATTGGCTAAATGTTTACAAAGCTTCAAGTCAAACAACTCCGATTATCAATCTATATTCAACTACAAGATGTATATTTTTTTGTGTTACAATTAGATTTTGATATGTATGTTGCAAACATCACAATTTGTACAATGCTTCCGGTGGTAACGACCTCAATTTTAAGATGAATAGTAAAACATAATACAGGTAGCTTGTCGTGCGTATGTATCACGCACGTCATTGACGTTATTACAGACCTTAAAAACTTGTATGTGTACACATATTGAAAACACTATTACCAAACGCTTACCTGAAGCTCGTGGCTACCAGTCCTCCGCACTGGTGACGAGCCCTATTAATGCAAAATGTGGCGATCGTGAAGTCCCTCAACTCAAGTGCTCGTGGCCCAAAGGCCTTTGATTGCTGTTGAATGATTGTAATGCGGTGACGTGGCTGAATGATTCCATCAAGAATGAAAGTAAAATGTTAAGAGCACATATACATTAGTTCAATGTATACCGACAAGCAAAGACGTGTTGCATGCGTTTGTATAACTTGAGGTGAGATACATATTTACATGTAAAAGCAAGGTGCACATCGATTGACACATACATAATACAGTATGATTAATGAAATTGTAGCATTGGCGTGAGCCAACCATCGTACCATAACACCTTGCAAACATCACACAAGGTATCTTGTATAGTTTATAGGCATAAGCGTACGTGTGAGAGAACTTTTATGCGACCCTGCACAAGCATTTTGTGCACGGTGAGAACGTTGCTAGAATTGTTAATGTTTCAACACATGTAATTTGTCAATTATGAGTACTTAAAGAGTACTACTCCTAGTAAACATCGTTTATGGTAGCATTATAGATTGTAAGCTATTTGAATGTTGTGTTGCTGCATTTTTAAGGTATATCTGGGTGTGCGACTGATTTCCATGCTGCCGACTACTAGTCTTGGTAAGTCAGCATGCACGAGCATGCTAACGCATATCTTGCATGAGCATGTCTTGTATAAAGTAAAGATAGTCATTTGTGTTGCCTCTATTGTATATAGCAAAGGCAACACAAGCTTGTGTGGCCTTTACTATATATTACATGCGCCTTGCAGCATGTGCCAATATAAACACAAACCGTCCATGCCAGTACTGGCACGGGCGTTTCGGGTCTACACCCGAAAGCATCTGAAACTGGCACAAAGCCGCTTGTGCCAGCACCGGCCGTTAAGTTATAAATTGTTTGCTGGCTTAAATAATCGGCTGCCAGCACTGGCGCACAAGATTGGCAGCCAGTGCTGGCACAACCAACTGGTGAGAGCACTTGTGCTCTTAAAAAACCCGAAAAAAACAAGGTTGGAAGCTTGCCAGCACTTGCACATGAACATTGATCCCTTGCTACCACGGGCATTATAATGCTGTTATTATGTGCTGTTACTGGCAACACTATTGAATCATGGTTACATTATTGTGTTTACATTATAAAGCATTTTGTAAATAATGTGGTGTGCAATAACGCATGCTTTGCAACATGCAAGGAGTGTGATTCGTACACACCGTATTGGAAACCACAATATTATAGCACCGCGATGTGACATCTTGTGTTGGGCCGAAAACTTTATGTACTCAACAATAGCTACAGCTACTTCCATTCCTCCTCCAGTTTCACGCGCTTGCGCCAGCTCCTGCGCCAGCACTGGTGTGATGAACATGCAGCACTAACATACCAAAGTCAACCTTTAGACCAGCAGTGTCACGCCCATAACGCTGGTCAAAGTCATTCTCTGTCCCTTACTTATATTAAAAGAAGAACCAAGTGAGGATTCCGCTCAAACGATCATGTGTAGTGCTTGTGGGGTGTGCTCATGCGGTCAGCTCCCAAGCCTATAAGGCCTTGAGCATGATGAATTACACAAGGCATGAGTGGCCAGCACAGGGCTAGTTATAACCGATGAGACATCATGTGATGTACATGGACATTTGTGTGCACATGTACGCATATGCGTGCATATGAAGTATGTACTAGATGTATGCATATGTGTGAATATGAGCGCATATGTATGCATATCATGCATCGAGTGGATGCATATATATGCATCCATATAAGTATGACGTCCTGAGCTGACGTAACTAGCCACTACGGTCACATCGTCCTAGGTTGGATGTGTGTGATGTCTAAGGCTAATGTGATCAGCCAAGAACGTTCACAAAGTCCAAGGCTGATGTGTCATCCGTCGCAGGCATTGAACAAGAGGTTCAAGGGCTGATGTGGCAGTCCTTGGAAATGATTGGTGGTCAACGCAGCCATAACAAGGCAAGTAGCCTTTAACTTGGATGTTTTAAATCGGAGAGCATAAAAAAGAGGGTATATAAACGGCCTCAACAAGTGTTGAGGCAGCTCAGCATGTGCATACTCAACTCTTGTGTGTGAGGTGCCTAGTTTAGCCCAAGTTGTACAAGGGGCTCTCCCTCTCATCCTGTGTGGGGTGTGATGTCCGTAGCAGCTTTGCATAGTGTGTGAGGTGTGCTCGAGTGTGTAAAAGTGTGAGAGCTGAGTGGAGAAGTTGGTGTTCATCCTCTCTTTCCTTGGTGCGGTGCTGTGACTTCCTCTGCAAGGTGCTGCACGAGTGATGCTGACAGGGCTTCGAGTAGTAAGTCCTTGTGCTTGTGCATATGTTTGCCAAGCCGCTCAGCCAGTAAGTGAGTGGTTTCGTTACAAGCAGCAAACCAGTAGTCTAGACCCACAAAACCATAGAAGCAATAGGCCTACATCACAGACCAAGATTACATTTCTCTGCCTGTGGCGATTAGGGCTTACTAAAAGGACCATCGCCCTTTATTGACATGGCCCGCGTCCATCGGCGACCCGCGCTGTCGTGGCTGCCCGCGGTACCAAGGGATCGAGGAGGTTAGTATAGATCGTGTGGCTTTCATGAGAGTCAGAATATGGTGTTATCGTCTTTTCAAGATATCTTTTGTTTAGCCGCTAGAAATCTTGTGCTTCAAAAGCAAAGTTGGAGAGCTTGAGATCTAAAACTTTGCCCAAAATTCGTGGCCACTTAAAAGATATTGCCAAATATGAGTTATAAGGCCAACATGGCTTATGACTCATTAACTACCATTATGTCGGGCCGTTTTGCCCGGGGGCGATTGCCATAGGTAGCGAAATGTGGTGGCGTTGACACAAGTGCAGACCAGCAAACCAACAGCTTCGCATCACCTAGCAAACCAATGAAAGTGCCACAAACATAAGTTAAAAAGTAGACGAGCAGCAAAGCGTTGTGGTGCTGCTTGTGCGAACATGAGCCCTGTTTCGACTGTGCACAAAGCCATGCGTTGGTTGCAAGTCTAGATAGGGTAAGTGTACCATTCTTCGGACACTTTTTGCCGATAAGCTTCGACTGAACGGTATACGCCACCATTTAGGGTGCCGTCATATCGGACAATCATCTACATGAAACGGCGCAATTTTCTGTCCAATCTGTGGTTCATTTGGAGCAGTATAGCGCCGGCTATGGCCTGGCACAAAACGGCGGCAGCACAGCCGGGCATCAGCCCCTACTGTTTCTCAACTTCGGACGATGGATGCCCATATGCAAGAATAGCCGCCGGTTGCAATGCGCAATACCGAAAAGTGCTCTTCCCATCAAGTTAGGTACGGCGGCAGGTCACAACAACAACGTCGCGCACTGCTAACGGGCATGGCCGAGCCCGGTCGGGCAGCATCGTCCGAAATTACGAAATAACCGAAGTTAGGTACACTTACCCTAGATATCGAAGACAGATGAAGTCTAGATATAAGTAATACCAAACGCTTACACCAACCCACCTGTTTGTCAACAACAGGTGGGATTTCCAGATAGATAGACTGCAAGTAAGTTATATATCGGATTACTTATATCGGCGCCGGATCTTCCCATATCGTGCCCGGTATGTGAGCGGGGCTGACCGATCCAGAATCCTTCAGTCCGGATCATTGAAAGTCCCGAACCGATCGGGGTAACGGAGGCAACTACCGCTTTGCTGAGCGTTAACGTAGCTCAAAGTTACGTGGCCTCAGCAGTGTCGTGAGTATCATGGCGGCCACCATGGCGACAGCGGCGGCGGTGGCGTCAGTGCCCTCATCAGCGTTCTCCCCTGCTCCTTTTTCTTTGTCTGCCCGTCCTGCCTCGCGCCCGGCGCAGCTCGCCCCCCTGCGTAGCAGCTGCTTCCCGGCAGGTACTGTTGAATGCAATGCGCGAGACATATGCATGCACCTTGCGCTTGAGCGTGTGCATGCGTTTCAACTTGAGTATCAGCTCAAGCTTGAGCGCGAGTCATTGCTTGTCGGAGGCATTGTAAGGTGAAGCATGTTCGTGTGCGCTGGTGTTGTTTTCCACGACGACCATGCATGTGCTGGTCGTCGTGCTGCGAAAGCCGCATGCTAAAATCAGGGCTTGTTTCGGCTCCCTATTGCCTCGGCATGTGTTGTCCTCAAACCTGCACAGGATCGTCCTGTCATATGCCTTAAGTGGTTGCCGCTTCTGCACGACATGCGGCAGTCAACCAGTCAGTTGCCATTGCTATGCCCGCCCGTGAGCTGGCGGGCATGGCATTGGCATTCTGTGATGACATAATAAGCCGCTTGCTACATTCACAGTTGCAATGCTGTCTTCTCAAGCTTCGTTAAATGCTGCAGGCTTGAGGCCAGCGAAAGCAGAGAGGCTCTCTGCAGTCAAGTTTGTTGGGGCTGTGGCGTCGGCAAACGATGCTGAAGGCGACCTGATTGATGGCCTTCAGGTACCCGGCCCCTCATTGGTGACATGTGGTCGGTTGCTGATTAGTTTCCGAGTGCACTATTTGGCAACCTTGTCATCCTGCTCCTTTGCATGCCAGGAGTACATGTCAACAGTGTGGGAGCGTCGCCGGAAAATCCCACCAGTGCCCACAAAGAAGGATCCTCTGCAGTCGCTCTTTGACGAGTTTGATGAGAACGGTACGCAATTTTTTTTGCACGCAATCAGTTTGTTTGTCAATATTTCGCCCAGATGATTTCTTGAAAAGGAAGATGAAGCTGTGCATGACTTCGCTAGCAAGCTGTCTTGTGTAAAGCTTTGCGCATGTCTTGAAGCAGGTTATGACTTTGGTATATTGACTGGCTGCCCTCCTTGCACTGTAAGTAGGTGATGGCTCAATCTCTGCCAAGGAGTTGACAACGGCACTGCAGAATCAGGGTGTGAAGATCACAGAAGCACAGGCAACCAAGTTCATCACCAGTAAGTAGATGCTAAAAAGGCTGCATGCAAGGCAATCAACAAAGTCTTCATTACCATTGTCTGGTGTTTTTACATACACGGTTGTTAATAATATTGGTGCTATGTGTACGTTTGTGGTGCAGAGGCTGATGGCGATGGCAACAAGACCATTGAGCGATCCGAGTTTGAGCAGCTCTTGAAGGCGCTTTCTGCCCAAGACTTGAAGACAAGGCAGGCTCTGCGCAGCAAGGGCAAGTAGTCAGTAAGTTGAGCATGTATATCTGTGTAGGAAATTTTGTTTTGCCTGGAGTAGCCATACTACTACATACTGAAGCGATGTAGCATATCCCTGCAATTTCAACGGGTTATATGCGCATTCTATGTACAGGTTGGCACGCGAATGTGCTAGCAAAGGCACGTGGGTCACAATTTGTCTTGATTAGGGGTAGCTTCCAAAAGCACAAGTTCGGCAAGTGTCGTTGTTATAGATGTTGTCATCATTATGCATGGTTCTGTTGAAATCGGGCATAATTTGCAAGCTTACCTCCTACGCTTCTTGTTGTTGCCCTGTGCACGTTGTCGGCAACCACCTACCATAATCTACCTGGTTGTTGCCTAGAAATGTTTATCATTGCGCCCTAGCATCTTGCTGTGATGTCTCATCCCGAGTAGTTGCAATTCTGTCAAGGCCCGCACTTGCTCTTGCGCTTATCCTTGTACAATCCAACCCTGTAGTCACTTGTACACTTGTAATCACACACGTTCTAAGCACAACCTCGATTCAAGCACATTTTTGCTGAGGTACCAACGTGCACTAGGAATTTTACTCCCCTATCTAAGCACTATCACACTCGATGTAAGCACCCTCGATAACTGCCTTTTGTAATTTCAAAGAGGGTATAATTATTGTGCGTTGTTCATACGTGTATCAATGATTGGTATATACACACGCATTGCCGGTTCGCATTGTATGTACATTGGTATATACACATCAGTACGACAGGTGGAATATGTGCTTGGACATCAATGTGCAAACACATACCTATGTACACATACACATGTACATATACGCATCTTTATACTCATATATATTTATATATATATAGTAAATGTGTATGTAGGCTATGAATGTAGCAACAAATAAAGCCACTCCATATATATTACCATTATATAACATAACACCGATTATATAATTATACTCTTAAAAGTATATATATGTATAAACATATTTATATAGATATATAGATGTACAGATATATATACACATATATATATATACATATATATCTGCATATATCCGCATATATATGCATGTTTGTATATATATATATATGTATATATATACATGTATGTATGTATATATATATACATACATACATATATATATACATATATATATATATATATACATACATACATATATATACATATATACATATATATATATATATGTATGTATGTATGTATATATACATACATACAGGTATATATATATATATATATATATATATATATATATATATGTGTGTGTGTGTGTGTGTGTGTGTTTCAATGTGGTGAACACATATACACATATGTGTGTATCTAAATGTATATGTACGTGTCTGCATATATCTGTACACATTTCTACAAATACCGGTATGCGTATAGTCATGTAGCGGATTCCCTCGATCGAAGCACAAGATGTGCTTAAAACGAGATAATCTTGCAGTAGTCACAATATGCTTGGTGCGCAGGTGTCACACCTCGCTGTAAGCACAAAATGGCCGGTAATCAACGATTTGCTTAGATCGAGGGCGGACTGTATATGGTGCGCGGGAACCCGGCGGTGGTGTATGGTGTATGTGCATGCAATTGTTAATCGCTTCCTACAACATGGCGGCTTAACCACTAGGTAGCAAACGTTTCTACTTCTTTTCCTTCAAGTCTTATATACGTAGGTAAAGATCAAGGAAATGTATGTAACACAACAATTTTTCCACATTTGCACCACAATCAAGCTTGTTTAACTTACCTGGTAGACTATGTATGTATTTACCTTGTAAATGATGCAACATGCATGTGTATACATTTTCCAAGCCATTATGTATAACTTCACGGCTCGAAGCAAAGTAGCTGTGTGGTAGGCGTACTCAGATGTCTCAAGCAAATGGGCTGGCCTAGGCCTTTAGCAAAGCGAATGCGACACTATCACCATAGGCAAGAGAGTTTGGTTGCAGCACACTCACCACACATAAAGCACCATCTGCACGTGAAACGGCATGCCCCAAGTTTTGCATTGCATACGTTATACACCACGCTTAAGTTCCCGCCTGGCTAAGCAATGCCAAATGTGATGTGAAGGATTATGCATGTACTTAGCACTCCCACCTTTTTTCGCAAGTAACCAAGTTCAATTCATATTGCGGCAATGACGTGTATATTTAAATACAGAAGTTACATCATTCTATGACGCGTGGGATGCCACATGTTGGTTTTTACATATACACCACGTTGTTGTTCGAAATGAATTGGCAACACTTGCTAAAAACCATGAAATTATCAAATGTAGCACAATATAAGAGCATACTTTTGATATGAAGTAATTATAGATCTGTAGTTTCTGATTGCATTTACAATGCACCAGCAAGTCAACGTGGTGTAATGTTGATATGTAGGCATCTGTCTCACTATGGCGTTTTGTGCAGGTAAGGCGCCTTGCTGTTGCTGCTTCCTTGCACCGTTGCCAAGCTGCTGAAGGGCTCAGCAACTATTGTATTTCTCTTGCTTGCTACTGCACTTGCCTACCGCTGACTTGCCAACCCTACCACAGCGCACTACTCTTTCACACTGCTTGCATTGCATGCGCAGTAGCTACTGCCTAGTTTCAGTCAGTCTCTCAGTTATGCCTATGTAACCAATCAACGTGCTTGAACTATTTCACCACAAGATCGAACTAACATACCTTGATGTTATTATTATTAACGATCGTCGATGTAAATGATAAAACATCATCTATAATGTAAGAATAGGAAGAGTCGTCTTACATTACAAGTTGGTTGATTTAATTCCTGAAGGTGTTGGCGATGGTGAGAAATGTAAAAGATTGGGAGCTCATTGAGAAAAGAAACAAAAGATTCACATAACATCAATCGTTCCTGAATCACTCCCGAGGCGTGATTGGGTTGCAAGCACCAGGTACGGGTTTGGGTGGGAAAGTTGGGGCTGGCGTAAGGACTTGAACAGTGACCCAACTGCAGGCTTACGTTCAGGTTGCGGGCGGCGACGGAGGTGGCGGTGGTGTTGACGAGGTTCGTGTAAGCTTTTGCGTATTGGAGACGTAGTTGCTTGCGCTTCTCTGGTCCTGCCCCCAGACAGCTGGCATGGCTCGCTACGACCGCGCCATCACTGTCTTCTCGCCTGACGGGCACTTGTTCCAGGTTCACAGAGACTTTGTATTTGTGTTTTGCTTGTGTGTAAAGGTGGTCCTGTGCTTATGTGCATGTAAAATGCCTAATGGTTAGCAGGTTGCAGTATGCGGCTTGGTTGCATGCTCGTCAGAGCAGCTTTAGAAATGTTAAGCAAGTTTTGCAGGTAGCAGTCAGCAGCAAGCACTATCGCAGTGCTTGACGTCTGTTTAAGGGTTAGGGTATCAAGCTGTGTTGGTGTGCAGCTTGGGGGTATATTGTTTTGTGTGTCGATTGCGATTTTGGTATCATGCCATCAGAAATTAGTCATGTTTGCAACAGCTGGCTGTTCGATGTCAGTTGCTTCGCAGCACCGAATTGTGATGGTATTGTTACTCCAACACAACATTTCTGTTGCCACGTCAACCAGTTAGCAGCTGTTTATGTGCTCGACTAGTCCAAGCAGCATGCATGCTTACGACAACACTTGTGTTGCTGGTTTGCAGTTTTTGGACACTTGCAATCTTTGCTGAAACCCAACTGTTGCATGCAAGCGCAATTGCCATGGAGACAGTAGCATACCTGTGCAGTTCCTCCCTTCACACAACTGCTTCATCGCATGAAGTGTGGTCTCTGCTGACAGGTAGAATATGCTCTAGAGGCAGTGCGGCGCGGGGCGGCTGCTGTCGGTGTACGTGGCACAGACATCCTAGTATTGGCTGTTGAGAAGATTGCCGCTGCCAAGCTGCAGGTTTGAACTGCTTCATGTTGTAGTGTGGCAGTCAAATTTGTATCTTGGAATGATGGCTTTGGTCACAGCCATCGGCTTTGTTGAGTTGTTTTGACTCACCCAATCATCCAGCTGCTCATTTTATGCAGTGATTGCTTTGTTTATTTAGCTCAGTGAGATGTCCAGTCATGCATGCAGAACTCCATGCAACCAACCAGCCCACCCACATGACTTGCTTACTCCTGCTGTCGGTCAAGGGTTTGATCCAATCATGTAACCGTAAAGACTCAATCGTCACTGGTAATGTGTTTGTTTATCCATGCTCTTGTTGTTCACCGTGTCGCTGACTCACTGAACTGATTTCACCCATGTCAGTCAGTCAGTCATTTACTGGACTGGACTGGACTGGACTGGACATGGGTGACATCAGTTCACTGGATCATTTACTGGATCATTTACTATACAACCACTTGTGTCAACTCAATCATCGTTCAGTCAACCCAGAGGCTACACTGCTCGCTCATAACATGTATGCGCGTGTGTGTGCCCATGTACATATGTGTCACAGGATGCACGGACGGTGCGGAAGATTCATAAGCTGGACGAGCACATCTGTCTGGCATTTGCGGGGCTGACGGCGGATGCGCGCGTGCTGGTGAACCGTGCGCGCATGGAGTGCCAAAGTTACCGCCTTACTCTCGAGGACCCCGTCACACCTGAGTACATCACGCGGTGAGCGCCGTGCAAGACTGCTGCGTGACTACTTTGTGTGTTTGCGTGTGCACGCACGCACACACGCACGCACGGGACGTTTGATCATACTGTTGGCATACGAATGCTGTTTAGCAAGCAGTGTGCAAGTTTTTGACAGATGCTTGTTCACGTTGTGGTACTCTGCTCATGTACTGTGAATGTTATACCACGGTCGTCTGTATAGCATGGATCAGTCGTGCAGACATGCATACATCGTATCCCAGCATGTTGTGTCGCGATTTGTTGCTTAATCAACCAAGGGATTCAGTTACCTTTATGTCTGCTTCATGCTACATTACTGAAGGCTGCTTATAACCCTCTTGTATCATGCTATCTGTCCCAGCTTCGGGGCCTGGGCTGCATTGGTGTGTGCACGTGGGAGCGTTGATGTGTGGGCGCGCGTGCTAATGTATACTTGCGTTACAGGTACATAGCGGGAGTGCAGCAAAAATACACGCAGTCCGGTGGCGTGCGCCCCTTCGGCATCTCCTGTCTGATAATTGGGTTCGATCCGTTCACGCACGAGCCAGCACTGTTCCAGACAGACCCTTCGGGCACTTACTCCGCCTGGAAAGCCAATGCAACGGGCCGCAACAGCAAATCTGTGCGGGAGTTCCTTGAAAAGCATTATCAGGAAACGTCAGGTGATTGCCATTGTGTAATTGTTACTGGCTTGCATTTTACCATACCTAAATGGGTTGATACCTATCAGTCCTGCATCTGAAGCAACTCATAGGTGCTGCTGCACTGTTGTTGATTGGACTGCATCTGCACATTTATGCGCATGGGCATGGGCATGTGTGCATGCTCACATGTGCATGCTGACATGCATGCACACAACGCTCTGTACTGGCTGACCGGCTCATGATAGTCGTCTGCATGTGCATGCGCTTCATTTGCAACGTTTGTAAGCAAAGTTTGAGTGGGTGAGCATTCACGAAAATGGTGCCTGTTATTGTCACGTGAACGTTTTCTTGTTTTGTTATCAGGCGATGCAACAATAAAGTTGGCGGTTCGCGCGCTTCTTGAGGTGGTTGAGCCAGGAGGCAAGAACATTGAGGTGGCCATCATGCGCAAGGATTCCCAACTCACCATCCTCAGTGACGAACAGGTGAGTGCATTGGTGCCATGTTGTTGTTTCGGTTTGGGTGAAATGTTACGGATGTGTTAACTCAAGGTTCAGGTCTCATGTGCATGTCTCACATCTGCAGGTTGATGGTATTGTTGCGGGTATTGAGGCGGAGAAGGCTGCAGCTGAAGCGGCGCGGCAAACAAGGCAGTCTTCATAACAATGTGGCATAGAGAGTGAGACCATTATCTTTCTGCGATTTGTTACATGTGTGCGTGTGGCACCTTAGCACATTGCAATCTTGTCTCTTGCATGTGTTTATGCTTTTGTATGTGTGCATTGCGTGCCAGCAGCATCGTCATGTTGTGGACAAATGAGACAAGCAAAGAGCTCAGCAAGGAGTAGTGCGGCACGTCCAAGCTGTGTATGCCTGTTAACACCCATGCTTTCATTTGGTGTACAAAAGGGGTGTGTTGCTATGCCGGCATGCATGGTGTGTTGAGACATGCAAACGATATGCATCACACTCATGGGTAAAACAATTGTCTCGCGCATATCCTGTACATTCCATTCACCACCAGGCTGGTAATTTCTATGCTACGCCAACTCTAGCCTGCCCCGTTAGCCATATAGTTAGCATGCAGAATTGTTTTCACCTGCACCACAGCTGCGGTTAGGCCAGCCTCCACAATAGTGACGACAGCAATAGCAGACTGTAGGACTCCCCCCGCCCTCCTCTCCCATGTCGCCGCCACCCTCTCCGCCCGTCACAGTGCATCGCTGCCGATTGCTGCGCAATTAGGGTTAGGTTCCCCGCAGCATGCATGACATCAGAACGCATGCTGGTCGCCTTTCATCGGTGGTAGTCTGCGTCGTGTGTAATTCTGTGCTGAGTCTACTAGTTAATTACTTATGCTTATCTACCTGCACAAAGTAAGCCACCATGCAAACTGTGAGGGTCGCTTTGTCAAACTTAATTGCGTAGCTAACCAATGCACAATTGGAAAGATAAGGGGTACAAGGTCTAGAGGTGATGGTGCCACATGCACAGCCTTGGGATGTTACACTTGTCACACTTGTCGCAGTAATGACCTTGCTTGTCTGTAATGTGCGCTGCTGGAGCGCGAAGCGACAGCGGTTGCGGCGGTCCCAGGCTGGAGCCGGCTGTAATCAACTACATAGCGGCCGGGGAGGATGCTGCCGTGGCGAGAGCGGCGTGAATGCTGGACACTGTTGCACTCGTAGATCGCTAGAGCCCTGTTGGTGTTGTGGTCTATGTGACAGGGTGGTAGGCATGGACACGGAACTCATTGCTTTGGTACTGTCCTCGTAATAGCAGTGGTTGTGTGTGCCGCAACACTCCCATGCTTCAACCTACACACTTGTAACTTAAGCACACTCTACAGCAGCAAGACCTAACCGACCGTATGTGCGGCCTGGTGGAAAATTTGTTTGCACTCTCTACATAGAGCGACACACCTCCACATCAACGTCCTCAAGGGAGAAATCAATTACAAATGGGTTTTATGGCAGTATTGTCACTTACATATAGGGCACAACACGCACTTTTACTGCTGTGCGAGTATATGACAAGCTAGAGTTTCGGTTGGCTAACTTGTTCCTGCAAACAAGTGCACACAGCGTGTACAGGCAACATTAAATTCTTTTAGGGAATCCAGCAGGAGTTTACTTGGCCAACAACACGCTTCTTACTTATGAGCTAGACTTCTTCGAAAGATTGAAGGCATACGGTGACCCTGTGATGTGCAACGCTTTGCTCTGTGCATTCTGCGCTATGTGGATGATCTATTTGTGGCTAGGGTGCCTGAGTTCAAGCAGGCATTATACTTGTCACCCGCAGCGCTAGCAGGGAGCATTTACCCACAGGCGTGCTCACTGTTGTACTCTGCCACTGGTGCTTGTGTGTCTTTCTTTAATTGATCTGTCGTTCAGACGAAGGACATAGGCCTTTGCACAAAGGTGTACAACAAGAGACGTAACCCGGCATATGTGGACATTACCATGCAAAAGGCACCTCACCGCAGCATTGCACAAGCATACCATGGCAAATTGGTTTTTTGGGCACACAATATATTACCTTAAAAACTCAACATGTGGAGCAAACTATCATATCAATGGGGTCACTGAATATTATATTACCACCTCATTCCGTTCACATTTTATAGCGCGCTTTTCGTTTAATACCTTAATAATACACTATTCGTGCAACTGTTTAAATTCGGAGTGGCAACTGATGGTGAGGAATTTTCTCCCTCTATAACACTATTGTACATGGTTTGCACATACCTTGAGCAATAATTGTGATGCAATTGGATAGGTTCAGGCTTTGCAGCAAAAAGCTTGCTGGTTGAATATTTGATGACTAATACAGTGTTTGTCAACAACTCAACCAACCACAAGTCAACAACCATCAACCTTGATACTCTATTCGTGCAACTGACTATATACAATGTGGAGTGGTAGCTGATGGCGAGGAAATTTCTCCCTCTATGACACTATTGTACATGGTTTGCATCTCAATTGAGCAATAGTTATGATGCGATTGGATAGGTTCAGGTTTTGCAGCAAAAAGCTTGCTGCTTGAACATTTGATTACTCATACCATGTTTGTCACCACCTCAACAGTTTCAACCACAGATCAACAACCTTCAAGGTGTAACATGAATGCACATATGACACTGGCAACAATTGGTCACAACAATTTGTGGATACATCTATACAATAATACTACACTACCACCTGTCAATATTAAAAGCCACGTACACACCAACCCAAAAACACAACGGACATATGCACATAGTTGACACAACACGGAGTAAACGGAAGGCGGACCGACTGTCCACGAACCACGTATCCACTTAACTGAACAGAACTGATGGTTGGGCACGCAAGACGAGAACCTGCAGCACGACCGCAAATATGATGAAGCCAAGTGCGATTTGGCCCAGCAGTAGCATCCTGTTAGCCGGCTCATGCGCTGGCGTGGGTGCGTCGTGCTCGAGAATGCATGGCACTGGCATTTTGTGCAACTGCATACAACAACCAAGTGGTTAAAAACTACCCTAGTGCAACAAGCAATGATCTGTGCATGAGCACTTGCTCAGAAGCCTGTGCGTGTACACGCGCAGGCATGCGTGTGTGTGTGCGCATGCACGTGTTTGCCTATGCATGTAGTTGATGAACAGAAGGACGTACCATGGAGAGATTGTCACTAATGGTAGTACCGTCCAGGAAGAACGATGACCTTGGGCCACTGTCTATGCTGGCATTCTGTAAAGCACAAGCACACTGTATTACCAAGATGCGATCATAGCGAGCTACACATGTTTGGTAATCTTGACATGCTGATAGCATAAGTAATATGACACACGTGACTCACAAAACAGAGCGAACGGAATGCAACATCCACGCACCGGATTGCCGGAGTCACTCTGAGCTGGCACGATGTTGACAGTACCGACCCGCTGCTTGACTTCTTCCAGAGCCAGCCGGGCCTCCTGCAAAGCCGCCTCATGTAAACTCTGCTGCTGCAAAGCCTCTTGCAGCGCAACATCCTTCTCTGCCAGCTGCACACATTGTTAGAGTTGTTGTTGTAGTAGTGGTCATGGTGGTAGTGGTTGCAAGCGCAGTGGTTGTCAGTGTGAATGAGTTTGTAAATGCGGTTGTATTAATGAGGTTTGACTTACTTGCTCAGCCAAGGTTTGTGCTGCAGACAGCGCAGACTGGTAGCTCTTCTGCTGCTCCTCAGCTGCCTTTACAGCCTCCTCTTTGGCACGCATCTACACAACACCGACGAGTTGGTAATGAGCAGACAACCATAACTCAACAATGCAAGAAGAAGACCCGTACAAACACAGACACATGCGTGCACAGACACACGCACACACACGTATACCTGCAAGCAGGCAGGCATGGCCCCCGGCCCCCAACCAAACCAAAACACCAACAAGAACAAAATCATCGCCACACATGAATATGCACACTGACATACTTGTTCAGTAAGTTGTTTCTGTGCTTCTGCCAGGGTCGCCTCAAAGCGTCGTTGCGCATCTGTTGCATCTTGCAGGGCATACTCCTGATCGCATACCTGAAAGTGACCATGCCACCGTCATGCATGCTTGCCTCTTGACTTGACTTATTCAAAACAGATATAATGGCAACGAAAGCGTCAGTTACATTACACACCTGCTCAGCAATGACAGCCTTGTTGCCAAGCATGCGAGTTTGTTGCTCCAAAGCCACCTGCAAGGCCGTGTGCTCCTCTCGCAACTATGACGTAAAAAGCATAGTTACATACATACAACTATTGTACAACAAATGACAACATTTACACATGGATGATGCGATGCATCTCCCACCTTTTCTGCATCTGCAAGGGCCGCTTCAAACGCTTGCTGGCACTCGATCGCTGCCTGCAAAGCAGCGTCCTTTGCTTGCAACTGCGATACAACCACACCCTTTCAGTATATGCACACATGTCATCATTGCATAACTATGTGCGACACAACATCAACTGAACCGGCAATCACCACCTGTTGGGTCAGCTGTTCGCTGCGCAGCTTTTGGTCATTGCTCAACGCTTGCAGCACAGGCAAATCCTGCCGAAGCGCCTGCGCCTGCACAGGGTACCACGGATGCGTTAGCACGCACATGCGCACACGTACAACAACATGCGCACACACACACACTCACACACACACACACACACACGCAAGTGCATGAAAGCCAAGCAATGAACAATATAAGAGTAACACCTTGGCCTCACCTGCTCAGCAAGCTGCTGCAGAGACACCTCCTTACCCTCCACCTCTTGCTGCAGCTCGAGTACTTGGGATTTTGTGTCCTCGAGCTCTTTGAGTTTGGCCTCCTCCTGAGCCACCATCTCTTGCTGCAACTGCTGGACCTGGGACTTTGTGTTGTTGAGCTCTTCAAGCTTGGCTGCCAACTGAAGCGTATGCAACAAGCACAATTAGCATTCACAAGAACGTCTCTTTGTTTGTTACACATCACAGAATCTGCACATGACGTGCTGCCAACCTCGTCATCTTGCTTGGCCAGACTCTTTCGTAACTCTGCTGCTGCAGCTCGATGACTCTCCAGCTCCTTGGCTGAAGCATCCATGACAGCACGAGTGGCCGCCAACTGCAGAAGCACATGCACCAAGCCTCATCAGCAGTGTGGAAACACATGTTGCTTGCAGTAGTGATGTCACATGACATGACCCCAACCTCGTCATCTCGCTTGGCCAGACACCCTTTCAACTCCGCCATAGTGGCTTTATTACTCTCCAGCTGCTTAACTGCTGAGTCCATAACAGTGCGCGCCTCCAAGTCCTACGAGCAGTAACTGACAATGACAAAACTACTCGCAAACTATGCGCATGTACCATCACACTTGCTCACACTGGCACACATGCACATACGCACGCATGTATTTATGCACACACGCGCGGAGATCTTGTGTACACGTACGACAACATGCCAAAATCACAAAGTAATAGCTGTAGTGCTGCTAAAGTGACACCTTAGCCTCACCTTCTCAGCAAGCTTCTCCAAGGACGCCTCCTTGGCCTCCATCTCGTGCTGCAACGTCTGTACTCGGGACTTTGTATCATCAAGTTCTTTGAGTTTGACTGTCAACTGAACATTTGAAATGGCAAAGCAGTAAGTAAGCAACGCACATGCCTCTTCAATGCATAAAAACCAACACATGACATCAGGCCAACCTTGTTGCCGAGTGCATGAGTATGTTGCTCCGCAGCTAGTTGCAAAGCCGCATGCTTTTCTTGCAACTGAGACGGTAACCGTTACTCAGTCTGAGTACATAATACTGTTGCAAAAAACAAAACTAACCAATGCTAACAACAACAACAACAACGTAGAGAGGCATTGCCCACCTCTTCTGCATCTACAAGGGCTGCTTCACATGCTTGCTGGCGCTCAAGTGCGGCCTGCAATGCAATGTCCTTCGCTTGCAGCTGCGATACAATGGCACAGTTTCAGCACACTTACACAGGTATGCATAATTGTGTGACCATGCACGCCACATGTGCCAACTGAAACAATGATCGCTACCTGCTGAGTCAACTGTTCGCTGCGCAACTGTTGATCATTGCTCAAGGCTTGCATCGCGCGCAAATCCTGCTGAAGCGCCTGCACCTGCAGGGCAACCGATGCATCAGCAAAGGCACGCATACATATACAATGTGCATGCAAGGGCGTGCACGCATCAGACCACTGACTGTGCACACACATGCAGGCGCGTGTGTGTGCAAAGTCAAAGTGATAAACTCCTATACATAAGTAGCAGCAGAGCCTCACCTGCTCAGCAAGCTGCTGCAGAGACGCCTCCTTGGCCACCATCCCTTGCTGCAGTGTTAGTACTTGAGACTTTGTGTTGTCAAGCTCTTTAACTTTGTCCGCTAACTGCGGAAATATATGCAACACACAGCATCAGCCATGCACGTATGCGCGCCTCAAAGAAATAGAGTAACTGCACATATCAAGCTGCCAACCTCTTCATCTCGCTTGGCCAGACTCAATGTCATCTCTGCTGCTACAGCGTCATGACGGTCCAGCTGCTTGGTTGCTGCATCCATACAAGTGCGCGTTGCCAACTCCTGCAAGCAGTCAATGACAATGACAAAGCATATATACATGCATACATATACACATGCAGACACACTTGCCCGCGCGCACACATGCACATATGCGCATGCACTTGTGCATGACAGCACGCATCTTACATATACATATAAGACGCACACATGCCATGCCTGTATGCGCTTGCACACGCATAGAGGCGTGCACAGTCACAAAGTGGTAATCTTGCATGAAAGTAACACCTCAGCCGCACCTTTTCAGCAAGATGCTGCAGGGACGCCGCCTTTGCCTCCATTTCTTGCTGCAGCTTCCGTAACTGCGACTTTGTATTGTCATGCTCTTTGACTTTGGCTGTCAACTGCATGAAAGAAATGTCAAAAGAGTAAACAAGCAACGCACATGCCTCCTTGTTACATCAGCACAACACATGCCTCTTTGATACAAGATAGAATAACACAACACATGACAGGCCAACCTTGTTGCTGAGTGCGTGATTATGTTGTTCCAAAGCCATATGCAAAGCCGCGTGCTTCTCTTGCAACTGTGACAAAAAGCTTAGAGACGATTCCGTAACAGTACTGCAAAACAACAACGATGACAACAACAACAGGCACAATACCAACACATAGGTGATGATGCGAGGCATGTCCCACCTTTTCTGCATCTAGTAGGGCCGCTTCACATGCTTGTTGGCGCTGAACTGCTGCCTGCAAAGCAACGTCCTTTGCTTGCAGCTGCGAAACAACCACACGCTCTCAAAACTCATGCACCAGTATCAACAATGCATGGCTATGCGCGCCGCATGTGCCAATTGACATGATGACTGGCACCTGTTGAGTCAGCTGTTCACTGCGCAGCTTTTGATCATTGCTCAATGCTTGCAACACGGGCAAATCTTTCTGAAGCGCATGCGCCTGTGCAGGGCAATGAATGCATCAGCAACCTGAGTCCCCCGCCGCCCCCCCCCCGGCTGGCATGCGCGCATGTGCACACAATCTCAAAGTGAATTACTGATCGTAGCCTTGCCTGCTCAGCAAGCTGCTGCAGAGACGCCTCTTTAGCCTCCAGTTCATGCTGCAGCTTCTGTACTTGGGACTTTGAGTCATCGAGCTCCTTGAGTTTAGCCGCAACCTGCAGAAGCACATGCAGACAATCACAGTCAATAATGCATGAATACATGCCCCC
>RHPI01002888.1:13449-34193 GCA_009103225.1 Chlorokybus atmophyticus | reverse complement strand
GGGGGGGGGGGGGGACTTGGTTACTACTGTATGAGTGGTTGAGTTAGTCCGAGAGTGCGGGTGTGTAAGTGCGTGCGTGCATGTAAGCAAGTGAGCGCGTGTGGGACTAAGCGAGTGAGTTGCTGAGTGATTGGTTGCGTGAATGAACAAATGAACGTCCAGTAAGTCGAGTCGGCGAGCTTAGCAGCTCAGCATCAAACACAGAACAAGCAGCAGTGCTGCAACAATGCTGGTTGCCCAAAACGAGGCCACAGCAACATTTTTGGAGTGACGCTGATACTTCACATTGGCGCAGTCAACATCGTATCTACTATTACGCGTCACTACAATGATTAATATTGCCAAGGGCAGGTTGTTTGAAGCTCTGCTCATAATGCACGTCAGGCCTACTCAGTGAATGGCCAAATGTCAACACCCACCTGGCAGAGAAGATCTCCAGCGCCCATAACTGCCCCGGACGTCAAGGACGCCTTAGCTACCGGAGATAGCCTCCCCCAAACGGAGGCGGACGCCGCCGCCATCGCCCTGTTCCTCCAGCTCCTCCTTCGCCGCTACTAACTAACTGACTGCTAATAGCCAGTCAAGCCACTGCAGTCATCGTAACTGCAGTTACTGTAACCGCGGTGACGTCGCATTCAGTTATGCGTTAACCTGACCAACATTTTCTAACCTGGAATTTTAGGGTTTCAACAAATTAGGGTTTGGGGTGTGTTCGTCGTGGTCGGCGGTGTGGGTGTGGGTGTGGGTGTGGGGCGGCGTTGGCGTGGGATGCGTGTAGGACAGACATGTCTGGACGTGCGGGTACCAGCAGCAGCAGCAGCGGCGGTCAAAACAGCAAGGCGGCAGACCTTTACGAGCAGGCCAAGGAGAGCTGGCCAGTCAGGCGGACTGTGCGTATTGGAGGCAACCTTGGCAGGGTCACCAAAAAGGTGGGACCAGTCAGTACACTTGTGTGCATGCGCGTATGCATGTCGCTTTTAGGAACCTGTTTTGGTAGCGTAAGGCTGGCGAGTGTTGCATACAACATGCATGCTTGGCTAGCAACTGGACTCCTGCAGTAAGAGGGGGAGGGGGGAGGGGGGGCAGTAGCAGTCAGATGCATGCCAGTGTGCTGCAGCTACTTGTAACTATTAATTGGTAGATTGCTAAAGCCTTATGGTCGTTCTGTGGCCGGGTGTGCATGTTGCTTACGCTGATGTGATGGGATGCATAGCGCACATGTATGTTTCTGTGTTGCCATCCCCGGTCGCCAATGATGGTGGTGCTCAATTATAGCAGTGATGCATACATGTTTGCACACAGTTTCTGCTCATGTCTCTTCGCTACTCAAGTCGCAACGCCACTGGCTTGGCTCTGCATGAATAGGTGCTGCTGCACACTGGAAAGGCCGCATGGATCCTCGGCACGGTAGTGTTGGTGGTTGTCGTCCCGTTGATTATTGAGATGGACCGCGAGCAACAACTGGTTGACCTCGAGAGCCAACAGATGCAGGTATTGTATGTAGTGGTACTCAAGTAGTTGTCACTAGACATCCATGTCACGCACACGCATGCACACAACTATGCGCCCATATACAGACATGTGCACGTGGAAACTTGCACCCTTGCATGCCTACGTGCAGGCACGGGCACATGCACACATGTGGCGGTGCCGCATAGACATTGCACACCGCGCCAGCATCTGTACAACGCCAAACCCCATGTGCGCACACACACACGCATGCACACATTGTCACACAAACCTTGTCTGTGTCTGCAGGCGCTTGGTGTGCAGCCGGGCGGGACAGCCATTCGGTAGAGCAGGGTTGGTTGTTTTTTTTCAGAGACACACATTATGGATTAGCTGACAACCGCTGCTGGCATGTCTCCTCTGCATGAGCGCTGTGCAAAGTGGATTGCGGTCACCACCACAGGGACCTTGTGTACCCTCCGCAGGTGACTGTTTTACGCTAGTAACACATTACAGCCATACCTAGCTGTACATAAAGTGCGGAAAACCAGTGCACATGCATAGAACATGCAATCAGCCACACATAGCATCACACGCCCACCATCACTATCATCATGTTGATCATCATATCAACCATTGGCCTACACAACTACTTCACTACTACTCTACTCTTCTCTTCTGGCAGTGTGCAAGCGGCTTGTGCAGCGAGTTGTGCATACTCTTGTAGCCTATTATCATAATGTCAGGCTTCAACTTGTCTTATTGCAAACTCTAAACGAGATCTCGTATCGAGAGCAGTGTAACATACCCTCACTCAAGCATTGCGTACAGTGTAGCACTGGTGTAGCATATAGTCCATGAAGCGTCACGCAGTAGTACACACACGGTCAAGCGCACAGTGCCATATTTGCGCTTGACAAGGCACACATGAGCATACTCGTCATCGACATGTAGTACAGGTTGTCCCCCTGCTGCTGTTGACTGCACTGTACACTTCCACCCCATCCTCTACTTCACGCACTTGCATTGCATATAGCCTAGCGAGTGTTAGGTAGAGTGTGTAAGCAATTCCCCATGGTCAGCTCTTATTGCTGGTGTGCTGTGCTTGTGCCTATTGCTGCATGCGAGTAGCGTTGTGCGTAGCTGACAAGCTAGCCAATTTGCATATCTTTCATACCATATATTATGGCGGTGCACCGCCACACTGGCTCTTCATGGGAATACGCAGGACTGCACTACTTGATATAGGATCGATGTTGGGGTGGGTATGGCCACAACACACGCTTGCGATGAACGTAACTGCTATGTGAGTACGGAAGGTGAGGGTGGCTGCTTGTGAGCACACGATGTGGCTAACCCTATGCCACCCAAAGCGCATGTGCATCTAATTCGCGTGTGCAAAGGGTGCATGAGGTGAGTGCGGTTTCGTGTTTTGTACATAGGGTATAGCATAGCAAACACAGCCAGTGCGCACCCAATGCATGCGTATTAGCATATTAGCATACGTCATGTTGTGGCAAGCGCACAACAGCAACAATGCTACACACACATGCACACATGTATGCCGGAGCACCCCATGTACAACTGACCCCACACATACAGCGTACAACAATGTGCTACATGGTCTCTACATTCACAAGACTGCCACGCACTGTCTAGTTGCTTGCGAGCATATGCGTGCACTCGTAAGCATGTGGGCACATCTGTGAGAGAGAGAGAGAGAGAGAGAGAGAGAGAGAGAGAGAGAGAGAGAGAGAGAGAGAGAGAGAGAGAGAGAGAGAGAGAGAGAGAGAGAGAGAGAGAGAGAGAGAGAGAGAGAGAGAGAGAGAGAGAGAGAGAGAGAGAGAGAGAGAGAGAGAGAGAGAGAGAGAGAGAGAGAGAGAGAGAGAGAGAGAGAGAGAGAGAGAGAGAGAGAGAGAGAGAGAGAGAGAGAGAGAGAGAGAGAGAGAGAGAGAGAGAGAGAGGTGCAATCTTGCATTGTGCGCCTTGCACCCACAACTCCCAGTCAAGTACAGCTACGTACACATCAGTACACACCTGCGCATGCAAGCGTAACAACCCGTGTGCATGGCCGCGTTGGCGGGAACCGCGGCGGCGGCGGCGGCGGCGAGGAGATCCACTCCCACCTCCGCCGCCGCCCGGCCTGAGGGGGCATCCGTGAGTTCGTCGCGCCGGGTCAGGCCCGCTGCTGTGCCGGCCCGCCGCCAGGCGGCGACTGCGGCGGCGGTGCCGAACCAGGCCGAGCAGGCCAGGCAGACCAGGCAGGCCAAGCAGAGCTCCGTCCAGGAAGATCTCAAGGCGTTTGTGTCGTACGCCAGAGGCTCCTACACAAACAAACGCCAGGTTAGAGGGGATTTGTTGTTGCGTCCCCTGCGCATAATTTGTTAGTTAGTCCGTTGGTTCAGCACATACACGGGCACAGCTTATTGTCGCAAATTGCAATACTGAAGGTAAAGATGAGTTGGCTGCACTGAGTTTGTATGTGTGAAGCAAGCAAGAGACTGGACTGCCTTTGCAAATGCTTGTTCACGATCTTGCGGATTTGAAACAGAGACATTACATGCGCGTAGCGTCTGCTCTCCAAAAGTGAGTACATTCAATGACTGCATACACGTTTTGAGAGCAGATATATAAGTTTCACAGCTTGTGACTGGATGCCTGTACATGGTATGGTGCTGACTGCCCACAGACAATCAATAACTGTATGTAGTGTCAGCACACACGCTCACCAAACAGTGATTACACTGGAGATAACTGTGCATAGTGTCAGCGTTCGGGTCAACATTGTCATCCCAACTGCTGTGTACACATGCGATGACTCGGGCTGCATGTGTGCATGCAGGTTGAAGCAGAGAAGTCGGTCGGTTTCCCGTTCCCGCACGAGTTCGTGGCGTGTGATTTGGTGCCGTTGCCAACATCACACTTCCCGCCGCGCCACTTTGACTCCTGGCACGACACGCACGTGGCGTTTTCCCACTTCTACTACGACTGCGACAAAGCCAAGACTTTCCGCGCGCGGCTTTATGCTGTTGATGTGCACACGAAGGAAAGTGTTCATGAGGGTGATGGTGATGAGGGTGGTGAGGGTGATCAGGCGGAGCGTATCCGACTTAGGGTGTTTTATGTGAAGAATGATGGCGTGTTCTCGACGCCAACTTTTGATGCACGCAGGTACAAAACGAGTTGAGTTGATACTCAGTGTTGTTATACTTGCTTTAACACCATTGCAACATAGTCCCAAGTGCTGATATGTCATATACATGTTGTTGCAATTGCTAGATACAATACCATGCTTGTGGCTGTTGGGAAGCAGGTTATGCTCAGTACTGTGATTACTTTTCATGTTGTGTAATGAATTGGGTTGGCAGTTATCAAGACTGGGGCTCGCACGAGCTGGAATACACCAACTGCCAGCTGTACTGGACTCGAGCGCGCAGGAAAAGCATTGAGTTTGAATGGGATTGGGGCTGGGAAGTGGATGCACAAGAGGAGGTGAGAGCTTGCATGTGTGGACGCGTGCGTGCGTGCATGTTGTATGACTGAGTGTGCATGTGAGTGCGTGTGCATGTTTGTGTATATGTGCGTGAGTACGCGCGTGTGAGCGAGCACGCGCGCATGCGTGTCTGTATGCGCGCCTGCGTGCGCATGCGCGCACGTGCACACCTGTGATTATGTGTGGCATATCATTTTGCCCTGCAGCACAGTGACATATGCTCACACATATTCAGGACACCTTTCTGGGTGAGAGCGATGCAGAGGGTTTCACGGTGATATCTCGCCGGACGGGGCGACCGATCAGGATAGAGGACCAGCTTGTGGTGACGCCGTCAGAGCTGTGGCTCAATGACCGCGGCTACGACGAGGACGGCAACATTGTGTACGGCAACCCTGCAGGCGTCCCGTACAAAATGGAGCGGGAATGGTTGTGATGTTGTTGGCTATTCATTGAGTAAGAGTGCCATCTGTACATATTAAAATTTGTCAAGGATTACATAGAAAGTATTTGCTTCTCTTCAAGTAGCACCGTTCCATGACATGCTCTTTCAGCATTGCAATGGTTGGGATGAATTACATCAAGGAGTCATGCTTGCTCGTTTAATTTATTGTTGCATGTTGGGTTTGTGTTGCAATGGCTGCCATGTCCGCAGTTGCAACCACACGTGGGTCTGCACATGGCTAACTGGCATGGTCACCTGCAACATTAGCCTTGTATGATGTTGGTACGCTTGGTGAAGGAGGTCCTCTTGCATTGTACAAATCAATCAACAAGCAGCCATGCAATTCTGTTGTATACAAACACATTGATGTATGCATGGCGCGTAACCAGTATTGGTAGGCTATGGTAGCATCAGTCACTACCATATGCATAGTTCACATAAGAGCTGCGCTAGGCACAAGAGGTGTAGACTAATGTCGTGTAGTGAGGAACAAACAGTGTGTATAGCCCGGTGGTTGTGTTGTAATGTGCTTGCATGTTGCTGTTTGGCATGCTGTGAGTGAGGTCATGCATGTCTCCAACTACTGCCAGCATATCATGTACACTCAAAGATAGTGTGCACAATGCAAGTCACAAAAACATAGAGCAGAACAGCAAGCACAGCACACAATAAGATAGGGGCCAAGGCAGAGCTGTTATGCTAAGATCAAGCTACTGACTCAACTCAACGCAAACTGCTAGCTACACCCTCAAGCAGCAGTGGGAGCAGAAGCATTAGGGACTCAACAATGGCAAAAACCTGCAGCG
Source organism: Chlorokybus atmophyticus (assembly GCA_009103225.1). Lineage (NCBI taxonomy): Eukaryota > Viridiplantae > Streptophyta > Chlorokybophyceae > Chlorokybales > Chlorokybaceae > Chlorokybus > Chlorokybus atmophyticus. The sequence goes on along the minus strand of RHPI01002888.1, from coordinate 28,000 downwards.
GGCACAGGAGAGGCAGAAGTAGAGGTTAGCCCTTGTGTTTGTGGCGCCGCCAGCATACATGACGACGACGAAGACGACATAAGCTTCGCCCCCCGCCACGGAATGCCCCCTGCCAGCGCTTTATGTTGTTTTTCGGGTCTTACCAATGCCTGCCTGTTAGCACAGCTAGCACCACAATTTTGCATGAGAACATGGCTCATCTACAGCCTTGCTATATATGTGTTTAGAAAAAAAACCCTCACGCATAAGTAGATCCGATCCCCGGGGGTCTTCCACATGTGCAATACCCCATTTTACTTGATATCAACATGTTGTGGTGTTGCAACACCATAAGATGTTTATAAGGCATACAACCTTTATTGTCATGGACATGTATGTGTCGAATATCCAACCGCACATATCACACACAACCACACGTCACCAACAAGCTACGCAAGCGCCGTGTCCGCTTCAGTCGTTAGAGGGCCTTGGGCCACATGACCCCAGCCTGGCACCGCTGCCGCCGCTCTCAGCTCTAAGATCGCCAGCGCCTGCACCCATTGCAAGGCACCGATTATGTTGCATTGATTAACTAAATCAACCCCCATCATATATCAACGATTAAACTGCTTAAGTTGATGGAGAGAACAACGTGTTTATTCAACAGCTGTATTTTGTTCAATCAAATTGTATCAAGCTGCACCACACTGATTGCTGAAAGCTAATAAGGTATACAACATGCGTAGAGCACTTTGGAGGTGAAATAAAATTTCAAGATGTGCAAGTGCAGTGATGACGTTATATAATCTGCAAGGCCCTTCTTGCAGTGAGATGACGTACGCGTGCAAGGCTGATCTTGATCGATTTCATATTTTAATTTCGTTTTATTACGTTAACACTTTTTGATGTTAGCATGTGTTGTGAGACTTGCTTCGTTGTCCACCTTCAGCATGATGCACTTACATGCGTAAACGCATGTAAGTGCATGCTGTTGAGTCCAAGCTGGAAAGACTCAAACGGAACTACATTGTATTGCAATGCACATCACTTCAACCGCATTGAAAAATTACTTCGGCATTTTTATTATGCTTGTTTTGTGGGAGAATCCTTGATATATCTTGGTGGGGCTTCCACCCACAACACAACAAAACAATTGGGCACATCATTGGCCTTCGCTAATATTGCAAGTTGTAGTGTAAATTTGTTGATTGCTTGCCACAATGGATGCAAAAACCAAATTGTTTGCTGTGAGGCTGCGCTTGTAGCTGTCGTGGCTGTGGTTGTGATCCATGTTGCTGTGCTTGCCCTTGTCGTGTTTGTAGTAGGTTATTTCCATGGGTTAGTACCGCAGCTATACAGGCAGGTCCATGCCTCCACTAGCTGTGACTGTACAGCTGGACCAGGAAGAGGAGGAGCAGGAGGAGGAGCAGGAGGTAGTGGAGGTGGAGGTGGAGGTGGACGAGGTGGGGATGGTGGTGGACGTCGTCAGGCCTCTGCGGACGGAGGCGGACCCCGCCAGGCTGGACCACCTCAGCCTAGGCGGCGCACGCGGAGGAGGCGGACGAGACGGACGAGGAGGAGCAGAAGAGAGAGGAGGAGGACTAGGAGGTGGAGGTGGAGCTCAGCAGCAGTTTCTGCCGCTCAGGCTGGAGAGGGACAGCTGCTCTTTAGCAGTCAAGCGCAGGGTGAGAGAGGAGGAGGAGGAGGATGTGGAGCACAACGATGTCAATCTTTTCAACAATAACGTCAGGCATAACTACCATAGCGGCGACAAGGATGGCAGCGCTGGCCGTGCAGCGACCTGCTCGCCGGTCAAAGCTCCCAGGCGATGGGTCAAGAACTGGTAAGCACACTTCTTTTGTTGCAAGCATGCCAATCACAGTGACTCTTGTGCTTGTTGCCTGTGTGTAAGGAGCAAAGACAACTGTAGTGCGTGAAATGTGAAGTGGTTGTCTGGCGAAGCATGCATTGTGCAATTTATTTTAGTTCTGAGCAAATGGGCGCTTGCAAACTCGTATTGATTGCTTGAAGGCTACCCGCGCATGCACCTGCACACGTGCAAAAGCACCAGCAAGTGGATTCATGCACGCACACATGCTTGTGCGTGTGCGTGCATGCATACGTACAGACACATACAAGCACACACACGCGCGAGCCAATATGAGAGCGCGTGCGTGCACATGCCCATGCAAGCAACTATGCGAAGCCACGTTGTCTCAATGACTGCTCATGCCAATCTGCGAATGAACATAACCCATTCACTTACAGAAACATTGCATATGTGACATGTTCATCAAGGACAGGACACTTTGCATGATCAAACACAACAGCGCAGCAGGCATGACAGTGACTGAAGGCATAACTGATTATTTCATGCTGTTATAGGATACCGCACGAGACGCTTCCAAACCACCATAAGGTGTTTCTGTACAAATGGGTTGCCGGTACGTCCCCGTGCATGCCATGAAACACATTTCACACACGTCAACGCACACAACAAGCCTCTCGTGACCATATTTGGTTTGACACACACAATACATTCGCAGAGGAGAGCACAAAGCAGCCAACAAGTTGCTCGCCAGCTGGTTCCAAGCAAGATTCACTGTATCAGGTATTGTACTAAGTGGTTGCAACCTTGTTTCAACCTTTGCTCATGGCACTGACACTTGCAGTTGGTTCTATCTGTCCTGTTTTCGTTTGTGTACACCCTGTCAGCAAGCGTGTGTTGTGGTTGACAACGTGTTGTTGAACATGTTGGTTCCCAGGATGTGCTTGAAGGCCAGCCGCTTACAGATGTAGTGGTGGAGCCCAAGCTGCAGCTGGACTTGAGCCTGCATGGGCAAGCCTGCCAGCAACATCCCACTATACAAGTAAGCATCAGATTGTGGTTGCTGTTGATGATGAGGATGCGGATACTGGTGGTGGTGTTGGTAATGGTTGTTGATAGTGGCTGTTGTGATGTTGATGGTGTCTGCATGCCTTTTACAGGCCTTCTGCATGTGCTGATGTTGGGTGGGTCTGCATACGTGACGATTGTGTACATTGTGGGGAGTGGCTGCTGTTGAAGTTCATGCAACTTGTTTTCAGGTACACCCTGTTCCAAAGCAGCCGATAGCTGGTACGCCTCTTTTTGTGAATGAGAGTGGTACAAGACTGGCACGCATACATGCACGCATGCACACGCATACACACGCACGTATGCACAGGCAGCCATGCATGCACCCATGCATACAAGCGCACACCCATGCACACAACACCCGCCCTCAAGCATGCATGCATGCACGCACGCACGCGCACACGCACGCACACATGGTCCCTGCATGAAGAGTATGGTTAGCGTTAAATAGAGTGTGTGTGCATGCATGTGTGCCTGAGTGACTTAGCCTTCATTTATATGGCAGACACGCAGCCGGACCCTGCGTTGGACCTGTCATTGAGACCGCCGAGCGGTAACCTCGACAGCAACAACCTCAGCAATAACAATAACAATCTGCCGAGCGTGTCCGGCAGATACAACGCTTCGACCGAATCGACAGAGAGCGAGAGCGATAGGAAACACAAACACTTGAACCGGTAGGTGTGACGAACTCTTGTTGTGTTGTGCATGCATGCATGCGTGTGTGTGTGGCGTGTGTGCATATAATGCGTGTGCACTGTTGATTTAAGGTCATATGTCATCAACACAGGGATATACAGCTCAGGCTTCACAAGGAGGAGCTCACAAGTCTCATCAAGGCTGCAGCTGTGGTCAAGGACAAGGAGAAGGTGAAGATCAAAGACAAGGACAAAGACAAGGACAAGGACAGGGTGGGACAACTGTATATATGTAAGTATGAAAGCTGCGGGAAGGTGTTTACAGACGCGGCGGCGCTGCGCAAGCACGGCCACGTGCATGGCGCCAAGCAGTTTGTGTGCCACTACAGCGGCTGCGGGAAGGTGTGTGGACTTGTGCTTGAGTTGCGTCAAAGTCTCATGTTGTTGTATAGCACTTGACTTGACGCATCCAACTGTATTGCAGCGGTTTGTTGATAGCTCTAAGCTGAAGAGGCACTTTTTGATACATACTGGCGAGAAGCATTTTGTTTGTCCGTTTGAAGGCTGCGGGAAAGCTTTCTCCCTCGACTTCAACCTGCGGAGTCACATGCGCACGCACACAGGAGAGAACTACCACACATGCCCGTACCAGGTATACTTTACCACCGCAACAAGACACTTGTGACCAAACACAGCATGCAAGCTAATGTGGGTTTGTGTCTCTGCGTGGGTGCATTGCAGGAGTGTGGCAAGAAGTATGCGCATGAGTACAAGTTAAAAGCGCATATAAAGAGCCACCACGAAAAGGTACTGCTTTGGTGTGTTTCACCAGAGACCGTGTGCAAAACTCTGCGCGTGCATGCGCGTGCTGATGTGTGCGTGTGTGCAGTCTCACCAAATGTGATGCAGGAGACAAAGGCTGTCTTTCAACAACAGCTTCTGCCCGAGCCGAAAGTTCCCGAAACCGGCGAGCGTCCCTTTGAGTGCCCCTTCAGCTCATGCCAGAAGCGTTACATGCACGAGTACAAGCTCAACCTCCACCTCAAAAAGGAACACGGACAGGCACGCAGAACCCCATCAGCCAGTGATCCACTATCAGCTGAATTATCTCTGTTGTATTTAGTAGTATCAAACCCTCTAATATGCTTGCAGGGTGCAATTGAGGATGATGACATGGATCTGGACTCTGATGGAGGCGAGCAAGCCTGTCTTGGCATGCAGGGGAGGCATGCGCAGGTGAATGCTGGTGGCGGGCAATACCAGACTGGCGTGAGACGACCTTCAACAGGTAAGTGATTTAAGTTGATGTTGCGCTGTCACCGTGACAGGCGCTACAAGCTTGCATGTGTCACTGCCTCCAGTGCCACTTCATGGCGCTGCACATGCGCGTGTGCATGTGCAGGTTGTTTATGCATCAGTGTATGTGTAAGTGCATGTGCACGTGCGCATGTGTGTGTATCGCGCTAAATATGCCTGCCTGCCTGCATGCATCACAGCGTGCATCAAGAGTTGAGTGGTACGGGAATGCGCGCATGCTTCAGTGCATGGTGTAGAGTAGGTAGGTAGTCAATGTTACTCAATCCTACCTCAATTGGCAGGTGGGACAGATCTGGCTGAGGAGAGCAAAAAGGGTCTGGAGTGGGATGCAAATGATGGCAGCGGTGATAGCGTGTTGGTTGAAAGCACCATGCCCGTTGATGTAACGTTTGTGCGGCCTGGTGCTGGCCAAATGTAAATAATGATGCCATGGTTTCGGCATGTTGATATACCGCTGTTGGAGATTGTCTCAAGAGCTATGCATGCGTGATCAAGTGGAGGTTGGCAATTGTGTTGGTTGGCTGCTTGCGTCCACCCTTGCGACTAGGGTATGCCTTTTTACGCTGACTCTATGGCTCTGTGTGTTGTCGAATAATGCCACAACGTGTTGGTATGTGGATGCACGGACCAAACTTGCTAGAATTGTTGCAACACTCTAGCAGCATGAATTGTTATTATGTCATTATCATAGTTAATCATTATGGCCGGAAAAATCAAAACGTAACCCCTTAGATGACCATCATACTTTCCGTATTAACATGTGATACCAACACGGGCATCTTGATAGAGTCCATCACATCATTCAATGTACTTTGCAAATTTCTCATGCAATATACATAACCAGCCGTGATTAACATCATCTTAAACCAACCTTACATTACGATATGTGACTATATCAACAATATATGTGACTATATCAAGTACAGCAATAACACACGTGTACTTCATTACGCATGCAGAGTGCTTTTGATGTTGATGTTAATCAGTTATTGTCATTGCTAAAGATGAATGTTACAATCGCGAATTGATGAAATTGTACGCCATCGTAACATTGATCCACATGTTACACTCTAGTTGATTTTGCACAACCTTTGATACATGTTCTCACATAATGAAGTGATGTATAGTGTTTGGTATGCTTCAATAACCTTATAAACTTCAATCGCAAACCAAAAAATAAGTGCATAACTGGAGGCTGGCGGCCGATGAGCAGAACCCAAGTCTGCTGGGAGTCCTTGGCTAGGACCATGACGTGACCTGGAAAGGTCACAAGCACGTGGGTAATATAACTGCAACCCGCGTGTCAATGCATGGCATGGGTCACTGGTCTAGTGGTATGATTCTTGCTTAGGGTGCAAGAGGTCCCGGGTTCAATTCCCGGGTGACCCCGCGAATTGTGAGATTCTAGCGCAGCGTTTGTTGTAACGCCAAACTACTTATGTCATGGACGCATGCACCGGCGGCAACCATCATGCAGCGGTATGCTGCCAGTTCTGGCTGGCTTCATGCGGTTACAAGCGCTATAACAACTGCAGTTTTGCCAATTGACAGACTTGCATTTGCCCAGGATAGGAGACTGCACGTTTCTTCAGCTTTTTCGGTGTCGTGTCTTCTCGACTGCGGCTGCACTGTGCACAGGCAATGCGTCACCAACAAAACCAATCGATGCAAGAAGTGAGTATGCACGCTACTCTTGTCCGCACAATGTGTATGCCTCATGCAGTAGTCAAACTGTACTCCTGGTATCAACCTGCCAGCAATGGTGTTGCAATGTGTGACATACAGTACATTACGGATGCAGCGTTGTGCGCCCACCATGCCATCAGTCGCATGCTACCACCAAGCACAACATTTATGCAGCAGAAACAGGCGTATAATCTGGCTGTCTTATCTCCTGCAATTCACAGCAGTCACACTAATGCGACGCGTTACAACAGCGGCCACACTTGCCCCTTATCTAACAATACAAGGGGGAGGCCAAGGTTGTCCGGCTATCTTTTAGCACCTAAACTCAGTACAATAATATATAACAATTATCCACCCAACATAATTGAACGCCCCCCCTCCCTCAAAACACACCCACACAACCCTTTTGTGTGTAAAAGTGTGATATATATTTACAACGTGCACGTCAAGCCGCACAGCCCGCTGGCCACAATTGGCGCAGCACTATTTATATGGAACGACGCCACATTTAGATACTGCGTGCCCACCACAGGAATACCCGCAAACCTAACCTGAAATGAGAGTAAATAGTTAGAGTCAATAAACCCAACCCAACAGCAACTGTGACATGAATTAGATGAGGCACACGTCTTCTTACCACATAGTCGTTGGTCTGGTATGTTGTGCTGTACCACCCACTCAGCCACCAGAAGTATTTCCTCCCGCCGTACATCCCCGTCTGCCCCATGGGACCGCTGTACCCGGTCACCATCACCAAGCACGCGTTGTTGGGTATCTGCGCACGCAAGCGAAGTTGTGTCAAACCACTGTTGCAGTTGTCTTTGTTGCTGCTGTTTGGTGTCTCACTCTAGTGCCGTGAGTAACTTGTTGCTGTGACAACTGTAGTGCGTGTAAGTGGTGTTGTGTTTGTGTGGTTGTGCCAACAACGACAACAACAGTAGCAGCAGCCACATTAATAAAACTCACAACAACAAGTGACCACCACCACCAACAGCAACAACAGCAACACACCTCTCTCTCCCTCTCACCTGTATGGCGAAGTACTTGATGCTCTTGGCGGTGACAGTGTACGTGAACTCGACCTCGGGCGCCAGAATGCCCAGAATGCCCGGCAGCAGCTGCTTCACTGAAGCCGTGATGCGGATGTTTGAGGCAGCGTTGGTGTAAGTCCAACTGAGGAGACAGACATCAGAAGGGGAGAAGATAATAATGATACGTGTGTTGTTGCGTATGCGGTGTGATGTGCAGTAATTCAACACAGCATGTGCCTGTGCGCGTGTACCTGGTGCGGCAGCTGAGGGTCAGGGTGAGCAGCTGTGTGGTGGCTTGTTGCATTGGGCTGCTTGTTGTTGTGGTGGTGGTGGTGGTGCTTGTGGTGCTTGTGGCTGTTGTGCTTGGTGATGTGGCTAGTGAGTTGTTGAGCACACCGCTGGTCCAAGTCACTCCAGGAGGGAACTGTCCAACTATAATCGTCACCTGCTCCACAAATAAACACACACAGCGATAAACACACTATCACTGCTTGAATGCTGAGTGAAGAAGTGACACACACAGGGCAACATGACAACATTCGCTGCTTGCACTATGCTGTGTGACTGTGCCACTCACGTACAACCTCTTCTCAAGACGTGCTAGTGTGTGCTAAGCTACATTGTGTTTGTGTGGATGTGACAACTCATGTACCAGTGTTGTAATTGCTGCACAACTAACTTACTGGGGCAGGTGCTGGGGCAGGTGCTGCCAATGTGGCGTGTAGGTTGACTACAAGAAGGAGGAGGAGGAGAAGGTGATGGTGAAGGAGGTGGTGGTGGAGGAGGTGGTGGAGGAGGTGGCGGAGGTGCAGGTGAGGGGAGTGAGCCACGTGGCCACGCATGGTGCTGCAGCCACGTAGCCAACTGGACAACTGGGCGCTCAACCACTTTTTGTCAATCACACTCTCTGTCACAGTCGCCACTACTACTCTCACACGCTTTGTACAATCATACACGCTCTTTCTCTCCCTCTGTGCGCGCGTATGTGCATACGTGCGTGGGCGCGAGTATGTGTATGTAAGTGTGTATGTGCGTCTCTGTCTACTGACGCATTCACAGAGACAAACGTGTCTGTCTCTGTCTACTCATGTCTGTTGTCTTTAGAAAACCCCACTGCCAACAACAACAATACTCTAGCTGCCGCCTCCACCACCTTCACAACTTTCACCACCTCCGCCGCCGCCGTCGTGCCACACCAACCCCACCGTGGCTGTCATGAAACATGAGATCAGTGCTCCGTAACTCCCCCAATGGTGCCAAACTTCTCTATGATTGAATGAACTTGATGAGCGTCTACATGTAAAATCAACTTGATTGAGAGTCACGACAATCAAGGTAACCTATTTTTTGTCGCTGCCCGTTTCGTCCTCATGCATGAGTGCTTTTAGCAGCTTGCTATGGTGCGTGCCGTTGCTTTTCAGTTTTTGCGGTTTTGCCACCTTCATGTACCGCTTCAGCAGGTGATGTAACAGCTCGCACTATCGGTACAGTAGGGGCGTTATGACTTAAAAACTTGTGAGTCACAAGTTATGACTCGTAACGAATTGGTGACAGCCACTTAACTCATGACTCATAACACCCTACTGTCATGCAACATGTGGGGCAAACTGGCACCTACCATGCTACGGTAGCATAGCATGGTATGGTAGGTGCTAAGTGACACTTGATAGGTGTTAGGTGAGACTTCCATGCGAGTGCTGAGTTTGCATGACGCGACGTCAGCTACATGGTCGCCGTTCGTCACCAACCGACGCCGGTTACAGCGCGCGCCCACCGCGTTGGGGATAAAGCCCTCTGACAGACACGGGCCTTTGGGACGAGAAAGTCTCGAGCGCCAATGTGGCCTGTTATGCGCGCCAACACTAACGGGAATCCGCGCCATATGAGTCATTACAGCGCACCGATGTTGGCGGCGACATTGGCGGAGACGTTTCGGGATTGCATACGTGCTCATGTTCTTCGTGTGTTGGGCAGGCCGTTAGTACATGAGCTGGGGACCCAAGGTCATTGTCTGTCAACATCACAAGTTGTCATGAGTCATTATGTCGCTGCCAGTTTCTACCTACAACTACACATTAGTGACTTAGTAAGCATGTAACTGCTGCAGTTAAACTGCATGCCTACGATAATCACCACTCGTCCCAATTATAGACTGGACACACGCATGGCGCCAGTCAGCAGTGGCGTTTAGCAGTGCCTCTGCGTCTGACAGCCGCAGTGGCAACCTGTTTTTGCCACTAGCGCCCGAGGCACATCGTAGGCTCGGCCGTCTACTTCTGACTTGCGCCACCGCACATATCTTGACATGTGTTGTTGACCGTCGGCAATTACTGACACATGCCCCACCGCCAAGCTGGGCACCTCGGCACAACCAGTAGGTACCTACAACTGGTATCCATCAGATAGCAAGGCGCAGTAACTGCCGATGATTGCCGCTAACAGCGCAAGCAATTGCAAGTTATAAGCGCAATGTCAAGTTGTAACTGCGCCAAGTTGGCGCCGCCAACCACCCCACAGTTCAACGGCTGGTGCTCGGCTTTTGCTTGCTGCAAATTACATGTTGTATGTCAGTGCCTTGCTTCTGGCCAGTGAGCAGGTGGTTTTAGATTCTGCCTTTGCTTGACGCATGCCGTACAGAGGCACATGGCACGGTTGGAGTAGGCAAACACTTGCGGCCCTCGCGGTTGCGGACGGTTGCTACCGTAACTTATCGAGTTCGGTGGCTGTCAGAGACAAACGTTGTTTGGTAAATCTGGTAGCTTTGCGCGCAACCTGCGAGCAACGGACTTCACGGACGACTTCGTGAAGTCCGCCTCAGTCAGGGGGCCCGAGCAGCTTCTGTGGGGGCTGACTTAACACACAGATACCTATGTTTTCACGCGCGATGGAGGGTGATCAGTCTTGGTGTGTCGATGACGGCGTGGGCTGACTTGTCGTCTCGCGTCGATGCGGACAAGCGCGGGAAATGTTACAAAAACTGTTTATGTCGACGTAGACGTCGATGTCCGATGTGGGAGCCCATGTTCAGGTTTGCCTTATTTCCGCCGGCATTTTCCAGCCGGCGCCATTTCTTGCCTGTAACTACCGTATTTACCCCAACACAGTCCCCCCTTTTTATACAGTCCCCCCCTCGATTTTGCTGAGGGGGACTGTGTACGGGGGGGGACTGTGTTACAGTAGGGGGGACTGTGTTGTGTAGCTGGGCGCAGCACAGTCCCCGCCCAAGATACGTCATCCAACCTTCAAGTTACGCCCATGGTCGTAATTGGGGTTTTCTGGCGCCGAAACAGCGGCGTTAGGGTTGTTGAGCTGGTTGGCGAGGTTGTTGAGGTGGGGCGGCGGTGCACATGGTGGGGGCGAGAGCTGCAAGGCATGCAGCGCGCAACCGCCTGGAAAGAGAAGCTGCTGCTGCCGAGGAGGCTGCCAAGATAGCTGCAGAGGCGGCAGCCAAGGCACGTGAGGCGGCCGTCAGGCTTGCGACAGAGGCGGCAGCAGAGCAGCTGGACGCCGGTGGTGAGCGGCCCACCGGCGTCCAAAAGCGCGTCAATGCTGCCCGCACCAACAACGGGCGCAATAGGAGGTACAAGCGGCGAGCATTCACATGCCACCAAAAGGTATGTTTATGCAATGTGCTTTGTGTATTGGTAATAATGCATGATGTTACTGCTCAGCACAATCAGCGTGTGCATATGCAAGTTTGCTTAGCAGTGTTGTGTGCTGTGTGTACTTGTGACAATGCATGCTATCACTGCTCAGCACAATAAGGGTGTGCATTTGCACGTGTACTTAGCTGTGCTGCGTGCTGTGACAATGCATGCACGCTCACACACTTGCATGCACGTGACGCATGTGTATGCGTGCATGCACTGTTGCTGCGTGCTATGTGTCTGGCTGGCGTGACTAACAAAGTGTTACATGGCAGCGCAAGTTCATTGACATTGCCAAGCATCTTGGCATTAAAAGAACCGAGCACGAGCACGGCATCCACGCCAAGAGCTTGCGGAACTGGCTTAAGCAAGAGCTAGAGATCAAGTCTGCATGTGCAAGTGATTGTAGGCTAAAGGGTGGCGGGAGGACACTCTCAATTCCAGAGCTTGACACTCTTGTGTACAACTACATTGTTGATAAGAGGTCGCGTGGGTTGGGAGTGACACAAGGCATGATCAGGGTATGTTTATGCATGTGGTACACTTGTGTTTGCATCAAGGGCTGCACGCACTTGCACGCACACACGCACGCGCACAGCTGCACCACTCTAGCATGCACACGCACACGGAGCTGAACCATGCACGCACGCACACGCACACGCACTCCCGCACGCACACGCACGCGCACACGCACACACATGCACGCAGCTGCACACACACTCACGTACATGGCTGCACCACTCACGCACGCATACACACACGCACGCAGCTGCACACACACACTCACGTACATGGCTGCACAACTCACGCACGCTTACACACACGCACGCAGCTGCACACACACACACTCACGCACGCAGCTGCGCCAGCTGCACACCCACGCACCACTCGCACACGCACACGCAGACGCACGCAGCTGCACACACACACGCACTCACACGCACGCAGCTGCACCACTCGTGCCCGCACTCATGCACCCACACGCACACGCACATGCACACGCAGACGCACGCAGCTGCACACACACGCATTCACACGCACGCATTTGCACTACTCGCGCCCGCACTCATGCACGCACACGCACACGCACGCACGCAGCTGCACACACATGCACACACATGCAACAATGCACTGCACACGCACGCGCACACGCACACGTATCTCAAGGGCACAACCACACACACGCACGCTGGTACACTCAGCAAACGCACACACCAGCACTTCAATAGCTCAATCAACATGCATGTGTGCAGCTGGAGGCCAAGCGGCTAGTTGCTGAACACAACGCCAACCTCAATGATGATGGCGATAAGTGGCAGTTGAAGGCCTCCCTCAATTGGGTGGTGCGCTTCATGGCGCGCCATGATCTTACTGTACGGGCACGCACTAAAGTAGGTCAGAAGCTCCCTCGTGATCTCGCACAAAAAGTTGAGGGCCACCGCATGTTTATTACCCTCATGAAGGAGCGGCACAAGTATGCCTGCAGTCAGGTCGTCAACATGGATGAAGTTCCAGTCACGGTGGACATGCCCGCGACTCGCACGGTCAACCAGCAAGGCAGCCGCACTGTCACCATGAAAACAACAGGTGAGGCATGCATGCGCATGCAATCATGCAATCATTGCATGCTGATTCTGGCACAACACAACACATGTATGGCCTGGCCTCACACTCATTGAGCAGGCAACGAGAAGAAAAACATTACCGTGGTGTTGGCCTGTGCAATGGACGGCACCAAGCTACCGCCAGTCGTCATTCTAAAGCGCAAGACTCTGCTTTCTGATTTGATCATACCAGATGGTGTGGTGGTGTGGGCGAATGAAGCGGGCTTGATGGATGAGGCACACACGTGTGAGTGGGTCGAGGCGGTGATGCGCAAGCGGCCGAAGCGGGTTTTTGGCACGAGAGCGCTGCTTGTCTGGGATTCCTTTTCAGCACACATGTGTGAGTCCGTGAAAGCAGCAACGCAGGCTGGCGGTATCGATCAAGCTGTCATTCCGGGTGGGTGTACGCCTATTCTTCAACCTTTGGATGTAGGGGTGAACAAGCCTTTCAAGGACATGCTTCGTGCAAAGGTGAGTTGTTAAAATGTGCATGTGCTGATGTGATGAGGAGTGCACAACTCACACGCTAGGTTGCATGTAAGTTTGTGTGCGTACCACCTGGGTGAGCTGCTCTTGGGTAAGGTTGCAATAACGGTTGTTATCTTAGGTTGTCAGTCATGATTAACATTATGCTTTGTTGGTGTATGCAGTGGGCGTTGTGGCACATGGCAGACACAGCCAACCATTCCTACACTGCAGGCGGCAACTTGCGGCACGCGGACTGGTCAACCGTAGTGTCGTGGGTGCATCAGGCTTGGGAGGAGTTGTCAGTGCAGACCATCATCAATGCGTTCAAGAAGGCGGGCGTGTGTGAAGCTGATTGGACCCCGGAGCAGGTCGTTGATGACAATGCGGACAATGTCGTCGATGTAGATAAGTTGCCGCTGGAGGTACAGGAAGAGCGTGTGATCTCAAAGTTGGAGAAGTTGCGTGTGCGCGATGAGGCCAATGCTTCAAGGGCTAACCATATCGAGCTGTCCAGTGATGAGAGCGAGCTTGATAGCATGTGTACTAGCAGTGATGATGATGCACAGGAGGATAATGGTAATGACTCTGATGATGATCTTGTGTAGTGAGAGATTACTTGTGTTGGATGTTGTTGCTAGCATGTGTGATTCCCTCGCACGCACGCGCGCGTACGCACACACGCACGCACACACGCGCGCACACGCGCGCGCACACACGCACACAGCAGGCAGCGCGCGTTATATGTCAATACAGTCCCCCTCAAGGGAGATACTAAAATGGGGGGGGGACTCTAAAGTCAAAACACAGTCCCCTCCCCCCAAATTTGCCGGGGGGGACTGTGTTCGGGGGGGGGACTGTGTTGGGGTAAATACGGTATCCATCGCGAGGCCGCGGTGGTACGGTCGTTGCGCTTTTCAATTTCATGAAACGCCCCATCCCGCTCAAACGGCTAAGCAAGGGACTCGTGTCGATATCAACGAGAACGGACCACAAACGTCGCAAGTGCCCGCGTCGCCGTCGACGCATCCCGACAGGAGACGACATCGACACAAGGAGTCAATTCGCTCCCCGTCGACATCGACACGGCCAGACGCCACACGCTGCAATACGGCTTTGCAGAGACAAAATGAGTTAATGAAAGCTGCTCGGGCCGCCCGACTAGCCCAGGCCTGCCTATTATAGCATAACCTAAGTAATCATCTCACAACTTGTCAGCCGGAAAGCAGTGTACTGAGATTTCGCTCTCCATTAGGAAGGGGGGGGGGGGGGGGGGGGGGGGGGGGGG
>RHPI01002888.1:0-13067 GCA_009103225.1 Chlorokybus atmophyticus | reverse complement strand
GGGGGGGGGGGGGGGGGGGGGGGCGGGGCGATGAAATTGGACTTGGGTGGCTTGGATGTAATCTCAGCGCCTTTCGGTGCAATAACCTATAGCTGACGAGTGCGTGACCGACAGCTGATTTGCGCAATGTAGGCCTAATGCGCTAAACATTGGTGGCGATAACTCTGGCTTTAAGCTAATAACTTTTGCTACATTGCTTGTTTAGCGACAGTGTATTTGTGTTTCTCGAAGCTGAGATTTTTAAGTACATGGCGGAATTCATATTTCTAGTCAAGTGACGCGCCGTTGGCAGCTCGCAAAGTAGGGCGGTTCCGGGGTTTCAAAAACGGAGTTGACTCCAATTTCGAAAGTACCTCATTGCTTTCTAAGCTACTTGAGAGCTCTCCTAGGTTAGTACATGGATAGTCTGATGTTTTCCCCTATCAGGCCGTTGCCGGTGGCGCGCGCAGTGAGTTAGTATAAAGCCGCGGCCATTGAACCTCAACAAATAGCTCTAGTGAAGTCGACGTCTGGGTTTTCAACTTTGCTGGTCACCACGAAACCGATATTACGCAAGTAAACACATGTTACAGTTATGTCAACCGCAAAATGCGGACTAAAAGGCGGCTGACACGTACTAAGCATCAATTTGTCTCACAAGCGCAGCCTGGGCAAATTGGACGACTAATGCCAACTCACCAACTGTTCCCATCTTCTCGCTAACAGGGTGCTAATTAAACTTGCCTTGGTACAATCACGATGCGTGCTAAATCAACAATGCTTGATCAACGATGCTTATTCACCGCTTGATGTTTGCCTTGGGGTCGCAACGCCGCTTTTCGGCTGTTGTGCTAAATCACAAGCAGCTGCTGCTATGTGGTAGTGGTGTTATAAGCATATTGGTCATATAACATGCAGGGTGCTTTATACATGGATAAAATTGTATCATTCTCACATAATGCACACAATATACAGCAAAAAGTATCTTCGAGTCTATTTCATTTAAATGGTCATACTCAAGTGAAGTATGGTCATTTTGTTCTTGTCAGCGGCTAATAAGAATCCGGTTAGGTATAGGTTGACAACTCTAATGTAATAAAATGTGTTGCCTGAATGTAGTTGTATTGCTCAGCAACAAATGGTGGTAAGCAGATCATTATTGGTAAGCGGCGCTTGCCAATATAATCTGCACAAGTGCCTAGCCTTCTTCTATCTATTATTTAACATGAAACCCAACATATAAAGAGACAAGAAACAATTGTGTTAACTTACAAAAGGGAGAGAATCATGCTAGCATGAGTGCAAAAGGTTAAACACTACATGTGCTACTCCTCGGCACTGAGCACATAAGCGTGGACACAGTTTGACAAATCATTAAGACTTCATTGCTCTTTTGATATACATGGCACGACACAATAATTTGTGCTCGGTATAACTGTACACAACTTGTGTACACTTGAAAGGCACAACACAATGTCTTGCAATGTCTTGCAAAAGGGGATTGTAACTCGCACTTAACAAACCACATGCTTGCCAAAGACAAAACTTTTAAAGTCCACATCGAATTAAGGGTTGGGAATCAACTTGAAAGTGAAAGCTTTGCCTTTTCATGAGTACTGTGCGCGTACAGTCTTACCTTAATAAGTGCATATTTGGGCTCAACGCACAAACTTGACCGTTATCAATGAATTATCGTCTTTTGGGCAAACACGTGTGCGTTAAGAACTTATGCACTTAATGACAAGTGCATATGAGATGCCTAAGCTTTTGTGTGTTTATGCACTTCCATGAAGACCAAGCCGGTGTCGAAACACACAAGGTTTCAGATACAGGGCGAAAGTTCAAATTGAGAGGTGAAATACGAGATGAAAAGTTGGATATTGACATGCAAATCAATTCCATTTCTTTAATTATTGTTACTACTACCATGCTCTTTTGGCCGCCCCGCATGTTTTCCCTCATTTACCCACTAAAAATTGCATGAAACAAATGGATGCTGCAGGGAAAGATATTGTAATGCATCATACCATTCGTTATGAGAGTAATTGCCCAAGTGGAATTGACGAAAAAATCAAATGGCTCTGCGCCTGTGACAAATATTGGCAAACTATGAGTTAGGGTTTGATTGATTTCATGGTCTGCAATGGTATATCGGACCAGATGTCTTTAATTCACATGTGTATGATTTGTACCTTTACCGTACAGTACCGCGCATTTCCCCGCGCTATTGACAAACTTTTGCAAACTTCAGTGACAAAAAAGCGACTGAAAGGTTTGAAAGGCTGTCATGACTATTGTATAGACACGTACATTACAACGTAAAATTAATTATTACATGCCTTGGGCTGTAATGTTAGTAAAGCATTACCGACCTTGTCAATTGTAATATCAATGCAATAGAATGCCTTTTATCATCAGACTGAAGGGTTGAAATGAAAATAATAATTCGCAGGAGTGAGCATGAGTTGCACTATACATGTCTCCACAGTAATAGTTTGCAAAACACGTAATGGTTATACGATATCTGTTTACTATGTGCCAATAGGCCTGCATGTGCTTATGACGATACATTACGCTTTGATTATGGATAAGTTACGATATAGATGTATTTGGTTATGGCTATAACTGCATATACATAATCAAATGTTTGGATTTCTCCATAATGCATACAAAATGCTTTTATGCCAAAAGTGCATAAGTTATGCAATTTTGCTTGGCATAAGAGCATTAGGGAGTGTGCATGCATGCGATAAGTGCGTACATATGCGCGTTCTGAATGCTATCGTCGCAAAATGTTTACCCTGCCGACCGACCAAATAATGGCAACGGTCGTGCACCTGAAAATACTCACTAAGATTGTCGTGGCTTAGTCCATCTGTAATCTCAATACAGGGACCTAAGTATAATTTCCATTACTATCAGGCCCTTCTCGTTACAACTCAGTCTTTGACAGTTGATTATGCCTAATTAATAGGCACCTGTCAGCTACTTATCAGGCCTTAACAAGTGATTAATCCCATTTTACGGGCATCTGTAAGTTACCTATCAGGCCTTAACAGATGACGATACCTAATTAACGGGCACTTGTAAGTTACACATTAGGCCTTAACAAGTGACTATGCCTGATTACCAGGCACCTGCAAGTTACACATCGATCTAAGTTAGGTGACTCAACCTATATGACAGGCACCTGCAGATGACACATTAGTCTAGCGCAGGCGACTGAGCCTGATTCACAAGCACCAATTAAGTAATTGTCGACAAGATAAGGCATTTTTCAAGCATCTGAAGGTGACCGGTGCCTAACGGTCATTATGTATTTGCATAAATGACTACATGCGACTGTTACTGACTGCCAGCATCGTTATGTGCCTGTGCTATGTATAGGTACCTGAGGTGTGTACAGTGTCTCTCAGTCACTTGCCAAGGCTTGTAGTTTGATTGTGTGACTTGCGTTGCCTGCGCTTTTGTTGTAATATAATAGGGATGCAAGTTGTTACAAGCATGAGCATAATTACAATTTGACTGAGCTAATTTAAGATGCACGACACTAAGTCACAAGAGCCTTGCAGCTGTGTACACTACTAGCTAAACGGACTACCAACTGCGCTACATCTTTTCTCCATCATCGCCTTGCATGTTAACAAAGACCAAAGCACCACGCGATGGGGAACGTAGAGGAGACGCCGGAGCTTGCTCTTCCTCCTCCTCGGTTGCGCCAGCCAATCAAATGCTTCTGCCTCAGCGAGCGGGTCACGAGCTGCTGTTCTTGCGGCCGGCGCCGATTGGGATCATTTGAGTATCCGACACCATTTGCAGTGCGGCGTTTCACAAGGGTGAATGGCTGGAGGGCTGCATACCGTTGCCTCATCTCCCGCTTCATTGCTATGAGCATGGTGTTGATTCCGCTGAGGTACTCTTCATGTTCGTCGATGCTGGCAGCTAAGAGAGGGTCTCCATTCTTGCCTTTTACGATGCGCTCCACCTGCGTAGTTTACATGCAAGTCTAGTGGCATCGAAAGCCACTATTCACTGCAGCGCGTCTGCAAGCCTATAGTTTGGGGGCTACAGCATTCATGAATTGCTGGTGATTAAGTTTAGAGTGCTCACCGTAAGCAAAAGGTATGCGAGGTGGTTGACTCTCAACTGCCGGCGACCAGGTGTAGGAACGGCGTAAGACCAGCATTGCACGATCATTGCCAGATTATGGAATTGCCCTATTCATTGATGTATCTCCTCCGTTCCGGGTCTGCATTGTCGGTCACCTCAAAATTCCGCCATGTCTTGTCTGCGAGAGTTGTACCAACACGGCATTAATCACCATATAGATAGTTCAAGTTGAGCCTGCACTAAGCTACAACAGTGCCTGTGACTTATGTTAAAGCGCGTTGCGCATCTGGGCTTTTTGGGTCTCGTAGTCCATTGGGGCGTCGATGTGCCTGATTTAATTGGTAACAATAGGCAAGATGCGTTCGTGTGTATGGAGGCTGAGTAAGAAGGCAGTGTTGCATAGCAGACATGGTGGTGAGGGACCCAACTCATTTGCACTTGTGCTGTTAAACAGTGTCCACTTGTATTCCTTCTCAAGGACATGCTTGATCTTAGTGACGTTTTCAGACCGGACCTGTGTAGCTTTTTTGAAGGTGACACTCTAGTGGAAGGGGCACTCCTTGAGCGTCTAAGACACCTCATGCCAACAGTCAACTACCTGTCACGGGCAGGTTGATCAGTGTCACGGTGTTGTGAGGTCACGAAGCAATCGCAGCACCTGACACATGACGTTACGAATAGCGTCCTCCTTGGAATAAACGTAGCTTTATACCCAGTGGCCGTTTATAATATCAACAACAGCATCTTGCAAATGCTACTTACAGAAGAACAATCCGTTACACACAGTGTCACAGTGTCACACAGTGCTTACCTCGTTGCCAATCAGCCATTTGCTTGGGGAAAGTTGTCATGCCATCTACCCTCGCATGCCAGTTCTTCTCAAGCATGCCTACACCCAGCCCCACGCCAGGGCTACCAGCATGAAGACCGCGCGAGCCCCAGCCTACTGCTAGCTACTGTATCACTCATGTAGCCTGTAGCTAGGGCTACTTTATAGACCTGTCTGTAGGGACCGCGCGTAGCTGATCAGTTGCAAGTCTGTTAAGAACACATGTGCTATATCAAGTCTTAGGAGATTTCCGAAATAGCATGAGGCCTCGATGTGACCGTTGGCCTAGTGCCCGCGTGGCACTGCACAGTCATGATTTGACATGTATAAGTAGGAAGTCACGTCACCAGACTGGCTGGTGACACTGTAAGTGAGTACTGTGAGTACTAGGAGTACCAAGAAGTAAAGACTCTGTTTCTAAGGAGCTTGTGAAGCGACTTGAACTGGAAGCACGCTGCCCCGGTTGCCAAGAATTCCCTTACTGCGTGAGACACGGTGCATGCTCTTGTGCGCTGTGCCTGCCATTGCTGTGAGCTTGACGGTGGTGTGTTGTTTCAGTAGTCAGGGTGTTGTATCCACGTGTTGCACACTCATTCACCTCACTTAACAGTGTATCATTCTATCCACTCATGCAAAGAACTGTGTCCACAGCACTACCTATCGTAGTGGCTTGTTGACTTACAGTGTCACCCTCTTTGCACAAGTGAGTGTGTTGCAATCTGCATCAGATAGTGCAGTCTGCACCCAGGGATACATCGCTGGGCATTCGTTATCATTGTCATCACATAGTGCGCACAAGCACTAGTGTGTTGGGTGGTAACAGCATCAGGATAGACGGTAGAGCACAAGCACTCTACCCTTTCACCTCTGGACCAGCTGTATGAGCAGGCCCACCCCGTTCTCCCCAATAGACGAGGGTGACCTCAGCAGTTGGAGCCCAACCACCAACCTCACCTACGAGCGGACCAGTGACGGAAGCATCGACCGCAGCAGCAGAGGCTCGCGCTCCATCTCCAGCTTCACCCCGCTCCACTCTACTCCTCGTCATCCAGCTTCTCCACTATCATCGGACAGCGACGACAACGAGATGGAATCTTCCAGTTCAACCACATCCCTGCGCTTCTCCGGACGTGCCGGCACCACCTCGCTGGATGAGTTCATCATCAAGTTCCACTCCAAGATGCGGCAGCAAGCACTGAAGAACAAAGACTGGTCAGATGAGATCTCTTTCCACATTGCTGCTCAGTATCTTGATCATGAAGCACACGATGTCTGGAAGTCCGTTGCTGAACTGCATCGAGTAGACGGCTATGGCGAGCTTGCCAGCACCATAGCATCTGCATCCCTGCACCGTCCAGCAGGTGTCGTTCCACCTGCCACTTCAGTTGCAGTAACAGGCTTGACCATAGCTGCAGCTCTCAAGCAGGCAGAGGAGGAGGAACCAGAGTTGGTACTTGTCAACTTGACCCCTGCAGAAGTTGAGTCCAAGGAGGCCACACGTCGAGTCCGCATCCTTGACCGTTCTGCCATCATCATTGAGGAACAAAGAGCTGTACAGCAAGCGGCAGCCGCAGAGTGGGGTACTCCTCTACCTCCAGCAACACCTGGCTCTCGTGCAGGAGGCAGCGCTTTCACCCTCGGGTCAGTAGCACTGCGCGCACCAGCCATCACCGTAGGTGCTGCCATCTCTGATTCTCCACTCAAGGACCTGTACGCTGCCCTGCGCCGTACCTTCCCTCCTCAGACCACCAGCAAGGTTGAGGAGCTGAGACGCTTCCGACGCAAGCCCAATGAGGATCCCCTCCGCTTGTACTCCAGACTGGAAGGTCTGCTGAAGGACACTGACTACAAGATTGTCAGTGAGGAGGCTACTGCAGTAATGTACGTCAATGAGTTGGATGCTGCTCCGAGCGAGTCGACACGCCTAACTCTGAACTACAGCAGGCCCCTTGGCTACACCCTCACAGAAGCCTTCGAGACTGCACAAGCCATCCACAAGCGCTTGGTGTATGAGAAGGCAGTGCTGGACACCAACCGCAGCGCCGTACGGCCTGTAGTCAGCACGACAACTGAGCCTCCTCGCCGCGACCGTGGCCGGGACGCTCCACCAGCACGCGACAAAGGGAAACGGTCAGCTCATGCTGCACTTGCTGCCCCTGTGCTGTGTCATCGCTGTGGACGGCATGGGCACTACCAAAAGGAGTGCACCGAAGAATACTCAACTTTGGTTTGCGACCACTGTCACAAGATTGGTCATCTGGAATCAGTCTGCTGGCTCAAGTTCCCAGAGTTGAGGCCCGCCAACAGCTACAACCACCCTGCCAACAACTTCAGTGGCTACAACAGCAACAACACTGGAGCCCACAACAGCAACAACGCTGGTGGCAGTAACAACAACAACAATGCCAGTTCTCGCAAGGAAGAGCAAGGCTACAGGGGGAAGAACAGACCTCCTCAGCGTAAGGGACCAGAGACACGTCCGCGCGCTGCTGCTGTTGCCGCCAAGGCTTCAGCCAACCCACCAGCTGATGACCATATGGCAGCCCTCATGGCACATATAGCACGCTTGGAGGAAGACAAGGAGCAGGACTACCGCGCCTGCTACACGGCCCGATGGGCGCTGATGGCTGCAAAACGCGAGAGAGACAGGAACACTCCGTCCCGCGTGCAACCATCACGACGAGCACGAGGGGAAGCTGCAACAACATCAGCAGGCACCTCCTCCGAAGCCACCAGTGGTGCTGCCTCCGCAGCAACAGCCACACCGGCTACAACGTCGACTCCATCAACGTCAGCATTACCCACTTTAGTTGCACCACAACCTGGTACACCGGTGGGCACCGTGACGCCGACGCTGGTGAGCACACTGGCAGCAGCCGCCATCTCTACCGAATCTGCACCAGTGGGCGGTGCACTTCCCACTGCAGCAGTGCCTCTGTCCGTAGGCGTTGAGACAACTCTCGCACCACCGACCGATACCGTCGCAACTGCCACAATGGCCATCGTCGAGCCCGCTGTCTCTGCAGCGACGCGCGCAGCCACTCTGCCCGCTCTCGACGTCACTCAGGCTGTCCCAACTGGTCAGCAAGCTGAACGAGCATGGGAAACCATCCTGCGCGGAGCAGACCCCACTACCATCGCCTTCGGTCGGGGGGGGGAGCGCACCACGCGTGTCGCCCGCGATGATCGCGTCTTCCCGCTACCAGAGGTTCACACCCTTCCAGCACTCACTCAACACCAGTTAGAAGATGAGATCCTTGCTGGCACTGCACCTCCGATGCGTGACAGGGTGTTTTTGATCAGCTACAGCCCACCTGTAGTGTTGGAGTTGGCTCTGCAGCTGTTCTGGGCGTTGCACAACAACATGCAGACCGCCCCGCGCCAGCCTGCACGCATGCCAACCACCACCTTTGAACCCAGCCCGTTGGACACGTATCGGGACCGCCGAGACGCCATCCAGCAGCGAATCGCCGACGCAGCCGACCTGCCTTTGGGCACTGATGAAGCACTCGGACCTCCTACAACCGCTCGTCTTCATCAGCGCTACCACGCACTGGAACAAGCATATCATTGGCGACAGGATCAAGCTGCCGCCATTGCTGCACGTGAACAAGCTCTTGAAGCTACACGTGCACCAATACCTCAGTCACCAACTGCTGGTCCATCCTCCAGCACCACTCCGCTCTTCGTCGGGACCAACTCTGACCAAGCGAAGGCGTTGGCTCAACAAACCAGGGGGGTGATCGCCCCGTTGCTGCCTGCGCTGGTGGAGGATCTACCTGAGGACCAAAGGGAGCCAGGAAGGGGCTACCTTACACCACAAGGGTGTACACAAAGAGATGGAGCAGGACTGGTTGGAGAGCAACAACTACGCACTGCTCTGTTGCGACAAGCAACCATGCTGCATCGGCAAGAAGGCATCGGACTGCGGCAGATGCTTGGGATGCGAGACAGTGGCAACGCGGCACGCGCACGGTTAGTGACGTGGCTGGTTACCAACCATCCCGCAGTCCCGTTGTTCGCTTTCGGCGCCAGAATAGCGTGGGTGGACGCATTCCTTCGCTCCATACGGCAAGCCTATGATGAAGTGGCTTCCGCCGCCACTGACACTCTGGAGGGAGCTCTGGAGGCGATACTGAGTTTGCCAGGGGTGGAGGCAGGACGTCAGCGCAGGCGCATCGCCACTGCTTACGAGCAGCATGTCCAACAGCCAGAGACCCAGCTCACTGTACGCACACGAGCAATAACAGTGCTGGAAGTGGGAGTGGTCAACGGCAGATGGGATGCTTACATGGCAGGGATCCTCAGGGTGCCCACCATCACCCACGACATGAGAGCGCGGCTCCTACGCGCAGTGTACCTGCAGCCCATGCCTCAGAACCATCGCTATATAGACGTGGACAACAATGCGACGGCGACATGGGAAGGTACACTAGTCAGAGAGGCAGCCCATGCTGTGCGATGGACCTATGCAGAGGAGCAGGCTGCACGAGAGGCAGTCCCGCAAACACCAGGTCCTCCAGGGTTCCCGCCACAGCCACTGGCCACTCCTCCTGGCATGACAACAGCTGCACAGAGGGTCAACCCTCCTGCACCTCCACTTGGACAGGTTGCAGCAGCACCTCCAGTGCCTAGGCCACCACGCGTGTACCAGCAACCGCGACAAGGACGGTTTGGACAAAGCCGAGGACAAGGAGGCCCACAAGATCCATCAGGCAGAGGAGCCCTGGCTGCCCTACGGTCAGGCCCCGCAGATGAGAGTAAAGCAACAGTCTCTCCACGCAAGAGGTTCCGTCGCTTCAAGAGGCTGCGCATCAACGCCAATGCAGCCATGATCGCCAACCAAGGCAAGCACGTGACCGTCAATGGGCGGGCACCCAAACGCGTGATGCT
Source organism: Chlorokybus atmophyticus (assembly GCA_009103225.1). Classification (NCBI taxonomy): domain Eukaryota; kingdom Viridiplantae; phylum Streptophyta; class Chlorokybophyceae; order Chlorokybales; family Chlorokybaceae; genus Chlorokybus; species Chlorokybus atmophyticus. Next base: position 3,256 of record RHPI01002888.1, on the reverse strand, counting down.
GGACACTGGAGCACAGCCTGTCATCATTGGGCGCTACCTCGCACGAGATCTCGGCATCACCAGCGCTGAGCTGCTTCCCTGTCCCTACCAGCTGGACACCGCAACCGGCAACCGCGACAAGGTGCTCGGCCTTACCAAGCAGGCTGTGAGCATCCGCCTCACAGGACTAAACCCTTCCCACAGCACCGAGATTGTACAAAGGTGTGTGGTCACCGATGCCGGGTCCTTTGACCTACTGCTGGGACAGGACTGCAACTTCCCTGTCGGCATGGGGATGGACTGCTGGACTGAGCAGGCATGGTTTCGACCGCATTGGGATGAGGACGATGGAGAGGAGCAGGGATTCCTACCTCTCGAACTGGTGGCCAAGGACCGCTCGCAACGAAGATCGGCTGCAGCAGCCACCTACAGTCTTACAAAAAGCTCACGTGTGCCTCGTGCCCGAACGCAGCCGAGGACAACTGCAACGAGCTCGAGCCCGAGCCTAAACGCTGAAGAGGACTCCCCTACACCGTACGATGAGTCTCAGGAGACTGTCACCAAAGAAGTGGCCTTTCAGGAGCCATCCGAGCGTCGCTGGAGCGCACAAGTAGCAGCACACATGCTGCTGACCAGGCCTCAGCTCACTGCACACTTCCCTGTCTACAAAGACCAGGCTACAGTGCAGGAGCAGTACCACATAGCTACGGGAGTTGTGGAGTTCCACATGTTCCGCCGACAACAAGGCATCACCGTGCTGGAGCTGTTCGGAGGCATAGGCAGTGGGCTTGCGGCTGTCCTCAACACAGGAACAACAGTCACCAAGTACCTCTACTGTGACCCTGACCCTCATGCACAGGAGGCTCTGAGCCATCATTTACGACAGCTGCACCAGCGCTACCCGCAGCAGCTACCGCTGTCGGCACTGCAAGGGAGCCAGAAGGCTCTGCCGCAGGACATCCGCTGGATTACCAAGGATCACCTGCAGGCAGTCGGCAACATTGACCTGCTGATAGCAGGATGGGAGTGTCAAGGGCACTCCAGGGCAGGCAGAGGCCACGGGCTCTCTGATCCTCGCTCACAGCTGTTCTGGGAGCTAATGAGAGTCATCAAACTCCTACAGATCAGTCAGATCGCTAGGCCCTTGGGGTACATCATCGAGAATGTGCACTCCGAGGATGACAAGCGGCACCACGTCGCCAAGGCCTATCGGCAAGTATGCTCCTTGCTGGGGCATCCTCTCAAAATCAACGCCGCGCGTCATGGATCTCGTGCACACCGCGTCCGCGCCAAGTGGACCAACCTGGCCATTGTGGAAGACCTGTTTCTGGCAGAGTACCTATACAGCAATCGGCCACGAAATCTCGTCGTCGATGACATCCTGGACCCTGGACGCACAGCGCAACCGGTCACACGCCTTGACCGCCACCACTTCTACCAGTGCAACCAGCCTGGTCAGCCGCGCCGCGCACTACCCACACTTGTATCCTATCCAGGCTCCTACGCGTTCCGCAATGCAGGCGACGGCATGGTGTTGGACTCCAACATTAGACAGCTGGAAGAACCCAATGCCCGCGAGCGCGAGCGTGCTATGGGATTCTTTCCAGGCAGCATCACAGGCTCCACGCTGACAACCAGTCAACAATGTCAGTTGTTAGGGCGCGCCATGGATCAGAACAGCATGGTGTGGTACTTGGAAATGTGCTTTGCTCTCCAGGACCGCCATGTGTCCTTCCAGGAGCTCGAACACCTGGCTGGGGGGTGGATTGCTCGCTTTTCAGAGACCAAAGCAGCACACACCGCCCTCGAGACCGCCCACATGGAGGAGCAGGCAGCAGTCACTGTGGAAGACATTCCAGTGGTCGCCAACGCTACCTCGTGGTCCCACGCCATTGGACCGCTGGCCACAGGCCAGACTCGAGAGCAACTCGAGGCTCTCCTCAACAAGTGGAGGAGCCAATTCAGCTTCAGTGTGAAGGAGCTGGGCATCTGCTCAGCATACCAGATGGACATTGAACTAGTGGACACCGAACCGGTGTTCAGAAGACAGTACCGCCTCTCCAAGCTAGAAGAAGACTTGGTGGAACAGAGGTGCAAGGCGCTGCTAGATGCAGGCCTGATCGAGGAGTCCACATCGGACTTTGCGGCCGCGACCGTCATGCCCCTGAAGAAAGATTCAGCAGGCAACTGGACAGACCGGCGCATGTGTGGCGACTATCGCCCCCTCAACAACAAGACCAAGCAGGACAGGTATCCAATGCCTACCGCAGAAGGCATCTTTGACGATGTAGGAGACTGCACGGTCTATAGTATCCTGGATATGCGCCAAGGGTACAACCAGATCCCCATCAAGGAGGAGGACAAGCACAAGACTTCCTTCTGGGGAAACCGGCAGCTGTACCAGTGGAAGGTCATGCCCTTCGGACTAAAGAACGCTCCGGCCAAGTTCCAGCGCGTCATGGACAAAGCCCTCAAGGGGTTGGACTTCGCGCGCTGCTACATCGACGACATCCTCATCTTCGGTCACAGCAATGAGGAGCATCTCCAGCACATCGAAGAGGTGCTACAGAGGCTGAAGGAAGTCGGGATGACGGTGCACCCTGACAAGTGCACCTTCTTCACCCACAAGGTACCCTACCTAGGACATATGATTGTGCCCCATGGTGTGTACGTACAGCAGGCCAAAGTGGAAGCACTGGTGGCTATCCCTGCCCCCACAGACCTCACGCGGCTGCGGGCCTTCCTCGGCCTTGCCAACTATTACCGACGGTTTGTCAAAGACTTTGCCAAGATCGCAAGGCCTCTCAACGAACTACTGAAGAAGGACACCGAGTTCGTGTGGAAGGAGGCACAACAGGAGGCCTTTCAGGAACTGAAGCTCCGCCTCACCACAGCTCCCATTCTGCAACGCCCGGACTACACCAGGTCGTTCATCCTGCACACAGACTGGAGCAAGCTCGGCATGGGGGCCGTGCTCGTACAGCATGACAACAACAAGAAGCAGCGCGTAGTGTCGTACGCCAGCCGCAGCAACAACAGTGCTGAGGCCAACTACAGCAGCTACGAAGGGGAGTGCCTCGCCGCAGTGTGGGCCATCTCCTTCTTCCGACCCTTTTTGTTTGGACGGCAGTTCCAACTGGTCACTGACCATCAACCCCTCAAGTGGCTAATGAACAACCAGCACTTGACAGCAAAGTTAGCACGATGGGCGCTGCTGCTCCAGGAGTACGACTTCGAGGTGGAACACCGCGCAGGCCTTGCCAACCAGGATGCGGAT
>RHPI01002849.1:0-17483 GCA_009103225.1 Chlorokybus atmophyticus | reverse complement strand
GTAGTGAGGAACAAACAGTGTGTATAGCCCGGTGGTTGTGTTGTAATGTGCTTGCATGTTGCTGTTTGGCATGCTGTGAGTGAGGGCATGCATGTCTCCAACTACTGCCAGCATATCCTGTACACCCTGTTTGACTGTGTGCATATCAAGCTGATACGCAGACAGCTATGTGTGAGAGTAATCAACTGGGTTGCACGCTGTGATAAAACACACAGTCACATGCTGAGCAGCCAGAGTGGACAGTAACATTAGCAGTAGTGGTAGCGTTATTCTTGATTTTGACTTTGACCAAAGGAGTTGCTAGAACAAGACAATACGAGCTTGCCCAGCCCCCTGACGATAACAGCAACGCCACAAAGCGCACAAACTGATACGTGCAGATAGTGCTAGTTACAGTTACATAAACAAACAAGGTCAGCGGCAACCGCGAGAGCGCACCCTCAACCGCGGTGATTAAGCGAGAGGTGATACAAGCTGCTGGAAATAGGTCTCTTCCACGCAAGGCTCCACCGCACCACAATGCCGAAAGGCCTCATTTACAGTGCATGCAGCGCTTAGATAAGCCTGATATCGATCCTTGTAATCATCCGCGCCACACCTGCTAACAATCAGGTCTAGTTCACCGCTGAACCTACATGTAACCTCAATATATGTACCATACTATACGCACCACTCCAGCGACTACATGAGGTCATCCTCTGCTATAACCACGGCTGCATCATCCGCACCGAACTCCAGCAATTGCTCCTGCACAGATATTGGAGGCTTTTATGACAGAGAGGAGATATACATTGAGAAAGTGTGCTCACAATTGTTTCACAGTCAGATAGCTTCCACACTTCATATCGTTAGACATTGGCAGCTTGGCATGCCATGTACAGCCTTGTAAAAGTACCATTCATCAATACTTCTGTACTAGTGCTTACCTTATTCTGTGGGTTGAGCACAACAGCGTCCTTGGACGTAACGCGGTAACCCAATGCAGCTTCACCGCGCATCAGAGCTCTTTGTTGCAGCTCCCAAAATGAGATATGCTCTCCCGGGTTGACATACCTTGTAAATGTAATGCAATCCCAAGGTTTACGATAATTTAGGGAGGCACTCACAATGCAACTCACACCAACGAATTGGCACCTGTTAATCGGCTTCAGATAGATTTCTTTTCCATCCGCATCGAGTAGATCCCGCCACAGCACTATGACTTGCTTATCTACACATGCTTGAGCAATGTAATTTGCTGCCATTTGCGTTGAAACCACGCACTGAGTCTCCGCTGATGCTGTCTGTAGCAAAATAGCCTTTGTATGAGTGACCAGTTGGCAGTTGGGACACTATGCGCAACCAACCAAGAATACCTTGACAAGGTTAACCGTTAGTGGATCGTTGACCTCAACCGTGATTTGCGGATGCTGCGTGCAGTGTTTGACATTGTCTTCGATCAACAATATTGTGGCAAGGACACTCGAGTCACTGCGGCGCAACAGTGTTAACCAGTCGGCTTGCAGTAAGCCACTGGTGTTGTAGAACATAATTTTGCACACACAACAAGCACACACACACCAAGCAAAATGTTGTTTCACACAGTGGCAGTAGCTGCTGCGGCTCTTCAGTGATAAGTAGCTTCACCTGCCGTCAATATCAACAATGTCGCCTTCCCTCAAGCGCGGGGATGCTATGATGATGGAATCAAAACGCGCGGGCTTGATGCTGGCAATGTCCTCAAAACTGGTTGTCGAGCCCGTCACAAACGACTGCAAGCATGGGCCAGTTGCAATAACTTTGGTTCAGTAGTAGCCATGTGCTTATGGTCGAAGAAGAAGTATATGCCGCAACAAGTACCAGCTTGATGTGTGGAAATGTCCCTTTGCTGGCAAGTCTTTGCAGTTCACTCTGTGCATTCTGGTCAGCGTTATTGGCAAATATAACAACCTCGCTGCCAATTGCTGCCCATTCATTGAGATCGGTGACCATCTCTGCCTGCGACCATTGAAACCATCAAACGCCCTGTTTCAACATGTTGGACATCACCACGACAGTGCATATGCATTGCAAGGTCAAGTCAGCACTCATTACTCACCATGGCACTGTGCCAGTTGCAAATAAGAAACTGCTTGGGCACTGCAAGGGCAGTTACTTGTCTGGCAGGTAGAGACGTGACGATTGGACGAAATGGTCGTGCTGCAGGGAAGTAGTCTTCCTGCCATATTGTTGCAATAATCAGTGCCGTTAATGCCTCATCTGGCAAGGACTTCATGTCTAACGAAATGCGTGTGTACCTGCGTGCGGGCAACCGCCACCAGTTGATCAGTTGCCTTCATAATGTAGTCAGCCTTTGGCACCACAATCTGCATCCGAAGCGACGTCATGTGCCATAGCAGCTTTCAGTGTCAAGCGACAGAAAAACAGTGAGGGGTCTGCTCTGCACATCAACAAGCATACCCGTTGTGAACGGAAATCCATGATGCCTACAGGCGAAGCATTGGGAAATGAACCCATGGCGTCTGTGAATGTTCGACCTGCAAGTTGTGGCCATGCACTGCATGTGCAAGACCTGTGAGCCCGACGTTGCATGTGACGAATGGCCAATGGCTTATTGCTCTAGAGCTTTATATCAGGTCGGGCTGACCTGATGTAAAACTCTTCGTGCGAAAAGCCAAGAAGCTTGCGCAGTACTTGTGCCAGGCCTGGTCGTTGCGTTGCACACAGTACCAAGTTGTGGCCAATCAGGCTGTCGGTGTCAACCATGGTAACCTGCAGCCGTACGGACAGTAAGCTCAAGGTTGTGAACTCAAACGCACACAGCAGACTGCTGCAGCATCAAGATGAGCGCGCATACCGATGACCAACAAGCATGCACTGACTGCCATGCAATCACAGCCACGGTAGTGTGCTCGTGCAAGGTCTACACTGATGATTTATAAACAAGGCACAGTCGCTACAACCATGCTACATGACGCGGATCACTTGCCTGATTGCCTGCTGCAAGTTGCACAAGTCGGCGTCCCTTTGCGGTTTTGGTCTGTACAACCAGAGGTAACCTTACATCCGGTGCGATGGCGGGCTCATGGCTTCCTTTGTGTGGGGCATGCAGCAGCATCTGCCGATCCTTATGAGTTTTTGGCGCACCCAAAATCTTCTGCCCATGCAATGCATGCTGAACCGTCCCCTTCGTTGCCAACACGACACGCAGCGCCTGCAGACAACACATATTGAGAGCTACTGCTGTCAATCAGTACGACAAGCCTGCCTGTATTCAGGTCCTGTACCTTTGTATCTACAAGTTCCGGGTCACCAGGTTCAGCTAAGACCACGATTGCACGTGCGGTGTCGGCTGCCACCCACAGCTGTGCATTGAGGGATGCCGGGTCACCCTCTCGATACACTATCCTGGCCGCACGTATGTCTTCTGGAGGGACCATGGTAGCCACCTCTCGCTTCATATCATCTATATTGCGGTCGGCCAAGACAACGATCTGTGCAAACGATGTTGTCCGACAGCGCGTACAGGACACATATGTACAGCATGTCAATCGCAAGTTGTATGCAAGGACCAATCAATGGCAGCTTGCCGTAAACAATGCAGCTTACCGACTTCTTGGCAGAGGCGCTGCCTTTGCTGGCTACGCACAGCTCACGAATGAGGGGCACAGTGGTCTCATTCCAACCCAACACCTGCCGGGAAGCCAGCTTTGGAATGCGCAAGTGGTGCGCAATATTGTGCCTGCCCAACGCCAAAGCTGAGCTACATGGCTGGCCATCGTTGTGCTACTCTAGCGCTCACCACTGTGTGGTTGCTTTCAACGACGGAACTGTGGCCACTGCGCAACATGTCCATCTGCATGACATACGCTGTAAGCACCCCACATGGAAATTGCGCGGAACTGTGACCACAGCGGAGGCTCACAACTCACCTGAGATGACAATGTCTCAGTGGTTAAACCCTGCAGCAGTGCAAAAAAGATGACACCTGTTAAGATGATCCCACCTGTTAAGGTGATCCCGCCTGTTAAGATGACACCTGTTAAGATGATCCCACCTGTTAAGAACAGTATGCTGGCGACGAATTGGGTGGGCCCTTCCTGCCAGGCACAAATTGTGTCACTGCTGCAAGTCATATCAGCTCGCATTCGCAGCATAAAAGTGGCTTCTCCGGAGAACCCTTGACCAAACACAGGATACGCATATACATGTGTATCAATGCGTATGAATATTGTGTTAGTCAGGTCAGGCTAGCTTATCACCAACCTCATCATCAAGACTGGAGCCCGTGGCTCCCGAGATGTAGCTCCAGCTTTTGTACAAGGACAATGTCCATTTATGTTCGGGATGCACGCGATAGTATACCACTGTGCCAATGGCCCAAAGGATGCTGACAACCACGAACAGGAACATGAGCTTAGAGGCAGGGCTGTGCTCGAAAGCCAGCTTGAGCCGGTACTCTGCAATCTCGAACGCCTAATAGACATTTTTTTGTAAGCAAGGATACGAACTGTACTTTGCAGACTCATGCACTACATGGAACTCACGGAGTGCTTGCGAGGCTGGGATGCCAGTCGGAATGCCCGGCTGAAAAATGACAGGTCTGGGTCCTTCTGCAGGTCTTTCAAGGTTTGCAGTGCGTTTGTGCTTAATGTGCCCGATTCGTGGTGGTAACCATTGCTGGCTTGTTCCTGGAGGAACAAGCCAGGATAACGACCTAATGCTTAGAATGCAACTGCTACGCGCTGTATTGTACAATGCATATGTTAATCTAGAGTCAACCATGGGACGCCGACAATGCCATGCACTTGAGAGATGCCAATGCTGTTGAAGCTTGTCTGCATTTAGATGTGAGACTACAACTTGCAGCACAAGTCCGTGCGTGTTTAACTTACTGAATGGTTGCACGGTCAAGCAAGTTTAAAGATGCACTTGAGCTTGACAATGCGCATTACCAAAGTTCAAGTACCTGTGGTATGGTGAGCTTCTGGCCTGTATAGATCATGTCATAAGCGCCCTTGTTGACGGCTGCTAACTTTTCCAAGGGCACATGGAACGTGTCGGCAATGGACCCCATTGTATCTCCATCCTTCACTACGTACTCATAATACCGCTGTGTCGCAACTGGTGTAGGGCAATTCTGCAGCATACCGCGCAAACAAGTCATACAAGTCACGCAACAATACTCCACACATCACGCTAGACAAAAACCTCACTTGCACATCGGACCGATGTGAGGCTCGTGCTCCGAAGAACGCAAAGGCTGCAAACGCAGCGGCACCCCCCAGCAGAACCATTGTGCGAACCCAAGTAGGCCTTCCGCCGTCTGGGGTTTCCAACAAGTCTGGCATCGTGGTCCGTTCTTCCAATGGCCCTACGCACCACCAAGTAGTTTCAGATCTGCTCATTGGAGTGGGCTGTGCTGCACAAAATGGTGGGGGGTTTGCTATGAGTGCAACTTGCGGTGTGCAAGTGCGAAGATGCCTCACCGACCAACAATGTGAGCAGACAGGTAGCATACCCAATGAGCAAGAAGCCGGCAACAAACTGGTTGTTGCCTGTCAACGCTGGCAGTGCAAATGTCTGTGGTAGTGATGTCACCAGAATGGTCTCTTTGACTTATGCAATGTCTTAGTGTACAATTGCCACGGTGACGCACATTGACACGTGCATTCTGTTAGTATCATGCCCTCGACGAGCTTGCGAGTATCTACTGAGCAAAGCGATTTGCACAGTAAGTACTGGTATGACAGTTGTGCAGAACTGAGCATGCATGTGCTTGGCCAGCACATGCATGCTCAGTTATGTTTTGCGTGCTATGCGCATGTCAAAGCAGTGCTCACTTGATGACAATGCAGCGAGAATTTGCCCAAAAGACGCACCTGTGTCACCCAGGCCACCAGCAGTGGCATCGCTTTGGCACCTGGCCTGGCGCTGACTAGGCCGGAAGCGCCTGCCAATGCGGTTGCAGTGGTGAGAAAACCTTGCAGCAGAGGAAAAGCTCCTTGCCCAGCCCACCCCGCTCAACTGCAGCCCCCCACATCCAGGCCAAGTGGGAGGCTGCAGCATGTACCCATGCCGCCTCCTTGCTGCCGCACATACCCCCGCTGAAGGTGTCAGCAGCAGCGCCGCATGGCAGCAAGCCATGCTGCCGCCACCAGCACCACCAGCTACGTGCACCCCAACATGGACAACCACTGCAGCCAAACATCGGAGCGCATCAACGGCAAGCCGTCGGCAACGCGTTGCACACTTTGGTGTAAGCATATTGTAAGCAATAATAATAAATAGTATTAGTGTGGTGACGCGGCTGTGTACATGTACATGTAACAGCCGCGGACAACAATGTAAGCCATGTACGGTACATAACCATCTGTGACACGTGTTGTACGTGATGGGTACCTACATCATGGCTACATGTTGACCCGTTCGCGACTGAAATGGGGTTTGTATGCTTATACGCAGTTGATTTGAGTGTGGAGATCAAGTCATCATATGCCCGGCCTCTGCCGCTGCGGCGGCGGCGGCGGCGGCGGTGTTGGACGCGACCAGCCAGGGCCTGGCTGGTGTCATGGAGCTCGTGGTGCAGCTGGTGCGGGAGGCTAGCTGCTTCGTGGCGCTGCCGGCGGGGGTCATAAGCGCTCTGCTGCATGACGGCAGCGGTCCGCAGCTGCCTGTGGTCCTGCAGCTCAGCCTGTCCCGCTCTCGCAACGCACAAATATCAGAATCTGGTCCGAGAACATGGGACGTTGCATGGGCTGGCGCTTCATCTTCAGGACAACACCTTGAGGTGCCATTTCAGCTGGTTGTTATAATCACTAACGCGTGCTTGGGTGTTCAACTGACCTTTCCGCCCAATGCTGCTGCCCGTCCTGTTCTGTCTTCATGCTGTGATGTTTGAATGTTTGTGTTTGCCTGCATCAAGCACAATTCAGCTGTTGCACATGGCAAATTGCAGGTGCCAGCTGCACTTGCGTCATGCATAGGACTTGAGGACAGTTGCCCAGTGCGCGTGAAGCTACGTGCAGACGTTCCTGCCGCCACCAGCGTTGGAGTCGAACCTGCTTCGTCTGATGACTGGGAGATCTTGGAGGTTAATGCAGCTTATCTAGAAGAGCAGTTGCTCATCCAGGTGACTAACAAGTGGCTTTGCTGTCGCTGCGATCGCTCTAGCACTAGCAGCATGCAACGCATGCACCAAGCTTGCATGAGGAATTCATGTCGCCAACTGTTGCTCATTGCATGCATTGCTCAGGTGGGTGTTCTTAGAGAAGGTCAAGAGTTCCCTGCTTGGATTCGCAATCAAGCCGTGCTTTACTTGCGAGCAGTATCAACATCACCAAGCAGATTGGTGAGCAGGCCGCTTGCTGCTGTTGAACCTCCCATGCAAGCATGCATATGCACCACTAACATGATGAGCAGCGGAATGTTGCTTCATTGTTCCAAACGAGTGCAATGGGTTTATGTGATTGTGCTGAGCGTGCGTCGTCGCTAACAACAGGTTCGGCTTACTGCTGGCACAGAGTTGTTTGTGGCCCCAAAGCTGCGTGAACTTCCCTCAGCACCGCGCGTTAAAGTGCCGAAGCGTACACCAGACCGTGTGAAGCGCCATATCTGGCGAGTCCAAGTTCTTAGCTCTGAGCACCTCACCCCCGTCGCCTTTGCCAACATCAGCTGCTGGTTGTCGCCATCTGCAGTCGTCTTTGTGTCAACGGACACTGCATCGCGCTGTGGGTATGCTGATGGTGACTTGCTTCTGCTGAGGCCATTATCACGGGCCAAGAAAAAGCAAGTGTTGGAGGACAAAACCCTACGTGAACAAGATGGCAAGGGTGATGCGCAGGCGGGCAGTGTTCAACCTTGTTTTCCAGTGCGTCTAGCATCTCGCCCCGATGTAGCGCCAGATCATGTGATGCTCTCAAGCGCATTGCGGCAGCAGCTTTTTGCGAGGGTCTTCTCACGTGAGTGCACGGTTTGCCTTGGTGTACCTTTTAACTTTTGTCTAACTTGAGCCGTGTTATTCACCATAATTGTTGCAGGTGTGCAAGTAACAAAATGCACTCACGGTCCAAGTGTGCTGCCGCCACTCAGTGTACTACCCGTCAATCTCCAAGCAGACAAAGACTGCGCTGTGCACAGCCTTCATCATGAGCTTCAGGCTGCTGCCAGTTCCTCTGAGACAACGTATGTAGTTCAATTGTTAGCCGCTTGGTTGGACGGCCATCAAGGCTATTCCGACCATTGCAATGGCGTTCCTCTGGCCTGCGGCAGTTTCATCAAACTGGCGGCGACAGGAGAAGATGAAATAGAGAACGTCAGGTCGGCATTGTTTCGCTTTGACGTCGTGAAGTCCATTCAAGAGGACAGTACGAGTACAGACTCGGAAACTGGTACTTATATTGCTTTCATCAGCGACAATTGTACCTTGGCTCTACTTGTGCATCTCGTAATGGGTCATGACTTTGGCTGTGACTCACAGGTCTGCTAGTATACTATGTCATTGATCGTGCTTTGCTGCACGACCTGCAACAACAATCCTCAACCAATCGTAAGTTGAGTGTCAGCCTAGGAGCACCGCTGTCCTGCCCAAAGCTCAGCGAGAATGTGATTGAGGGCCAGGAGCTTGAACAACTGCAATGGTTTTCAACACCCATCAGAACTGCGTTGACACGTGAGAAGCACAGTACAGTGGCCAGTGTCTTTGCTTCATTATTGCAGCTCTGAGTGTGTTACATGTGATGCAGGATTGATTCCAGCTCTGACGCGAGGAGGTCAAGCTCAGCTGTGCAGGCTGCAAACTCCAGCCTCCGGGGGCCTGCTGTTGCATGGACCCCAAGGTTGTGGCAAATCAGCTGTGGCAGCAGCACTTGCAAGGCACTTCCAGCGCAACCAGCAGAGTTTATGCCACAGGTATAGTGATTGTCACGGTACTCATGCTCGACATGCAGTTGTTGGAATCCTAGCCAATAGAAACATGCTGAGCAATGGTTGTGCAGTGTGGTGTTGCGCTGCAATGAACTTGTCGGCGAGCAACCGGAGAAGCTGGAAGAATCGTTAAAAAGGATAGTGCAAGAAGCCGTTGATTACGCTCCTTCCGTTGTTATTCTTGATGATTTGGACGCCATCCTGCCTGCAAGCGAAGGTGGTGCGGCCTCAGAAAGCAATGCAGCTTTGTCTGGGTATCTATGCGAACTGATGGATAACTGTCAGCGTTCAATGTTGGACGCGTGCCCCATAGTTTACTTGGCCACCAGTCGCGCACCTGATGCCCTGGCACAGTCATTGCGTGTGGCAGGTAAGCTTTGCACATCTGCAAGCTGTTGACCTAAAACTTTATGACATAAGCCCACAGCCGAGAATGCGTCTGAACAGTCTGTGTTGGGTGCGGGGTACATTGGCTATACAACTCACCCAGCTTGTTGACTTGTGCACTGCTTGTCATGGAAGGTAGACTTGACTTCGAGGTGGAGCTGCCACCTCCCACCAGTGGGGATCGTACATCAATCCTTGCTGCAGCTGTCGCGGCAAGAGGAGTGGCATGCAGCACTCAAGTCATTGCAGCTGCTAGCGCTCGCGCAGACGCATATGATGCTGCTGACATGGTGAGCCAATGCACTATCATTCAACGTTTGTTGCTTCAATTGGTTTTATACTCATCAGTGCATGTGCAGGCATTGCTATTGGAGCGCGCTGTCCACTCAGCCTCAACACGCTATCTGTCCCGTGCAGCTCAAGCGCTGCACCTCCACTTAGTACCATCCAGCAAGCAACGTGTGATACCCAAGTTGGAAGTGCTGGACGAGGACTTCACCGTTGCCAGCAAAGGGCTCGTGCCCGGGTCTTTGCAAGCTGCTGGCAGCGTGCAAGCCGCTAGCGAACAGCACTTGACTTGGGAAGATGTTGGAGGTTTGCAGGATGTCCGCCAAGTACTGCAAGAGACACTAGAGTTACCGTCTCGACATGCGTCGCTTTTTGCAATGGCTCCATTGCGCCTGCGATCTGGCATCTTGCTGTTTGGACCGCCGGGTTGTGGAAAGACTCATATCGTTGGGGTTGCTGCGGCAGCTTGCAGCCTGCGCTTTATTGGCGTGAAGGTATGCATGTAGGTTACAGCGATAAATAGGATGGTTGCGCAGTGTGTACACAGGCTTTGTTTTCCTTCCACAGGGACCGGAGCTGCTCAACAAATACATAGGCGCTAGCGAACAGGCAGTGCGAGATACCTTCAAGCGAGCGGCAGCAGCGGCGCCATGCATACTGTTTTTCGATGAGTTTGATGCAATTGCCCCCAAGCGTGGGCATGACAATACTGGGGTTACTGATCGTGTGGTCAACCAGCTCTTGACGGAACTTGATGGTGTTGAAAAGCTTGAGAACGTCTTTGTGCTTGCAGCTACCAGGTACAACACCAGTCCGGTCCATGCAACGTAGTTGCATTTCCATTGGTGTCGCCTATTCTCAATGCATTGGCAATGGCCTCTGGCATGTTGTACTGGTCTACTAGAGCTCGATGTTTGTTATGTCTCCGTCTTGTGACCGGTTTTTGCGTTTTGCAGCCGGCCAGATTTGATAGATGCTGCATTGCTGCGCCCCGGACGTCTAGACCGGCTTGTGTTCTGCGGGTTTCCCTCCGTGCTTGAACGGGAACAAATACTTGCATCTCTCGGGCGCAAGCTGCGCGTTGCTGAAGAGGTCAGCTGGAAGGACATCGCCAGGCGCGCGGACGGCTTCAGTGGTGCGGACCTGCAAGCGTTGTTGAGTGATGCGCAACTTGGCGCTGTGCACGATTATCTTGAACAGCATCCGGATGACCCTGATGCTGGCGCCGAGAATGTGTTGCTGACCATGGCACACCTTCGCTCCGCTGCTACTGCTTTGCGCCCTTCTGTTACCGCAGGGGAGCGCGCGCGGCTTGATGCCATTTACGATGAATTCGTTACAGGCCGCAAGGGCACAGCTGATAAAGTATGTAACCGAGGGTTTGGGTACATATTTGCATTTTGCGATCGGTTGGCTGTTGTTGAGTTGTGGCAGTTGTCGTTGTTGCTAACAATACCGTCACAGATTGAGGATTGCCAAAACGCTCAATTGTGCGCAGATTGACGCAAAGGGAAAAGGCAAGAAGCAAACGCTCGCATGAAATGGTTTGCTTGCTGGAAGGGTGAGGGTGAACCTGCATACAATAGTCCATGCAGTGTTGTGGCTGTTGCATCTGCCCGTCAGATCTTGCACACGGATGTCCCGTGCAGCTCCTGTTGACCATGATGCACAAGTCACGCCATACAGCTCTGCCCACTGTGTGACAAACGCAAGGGTGAGCTGTCGCCATTTAGATAGTTGTGTTGCTGTATTGCAGTTGGCAGGACTCTGTTGGTATACAAACGCTGATACGCATTTGATATCCTGCGCTGTCGCAAGTTCAGTTTTGCAAAAACCAGCCATGAGATATTGCACTCCGTCAGCTGATGTATCCTTTACTGCAGGTGCTGTAGAGTATTGTCATGCACAAGGGCAATGTGGGCAATGTGGAGGTGATGGTGCGTTGCTACTTCAATACAGGTTGTCACAACGTATAGCGTAGAACAAAGTAGGAAGGTGTTACTGGCTGTGATTTCACCTCCAACTCCATCTACCAGTCACCGACAACCGGCATACAGCTTACAAGATGGACACAGATGTGCATTAGCCTTTTCGAATGTTGAATTGGTATAGCCTGTGCGACGCATACATGCAGCCTTTGTCTTGCCCCTCCCCAAGACAAAGACAGAGGCTCTCAACCCTACACCTGCTCCCTTGCTCGCTTTGTGGTCTAGTCTAGTGCACTTAGCCCAGCTTAGTGGGGCCCCCACCCATGTTGCTGCTAGCTTGCTGATTGCTTGTGTGAAGTTGTATCTACATTATGTTATGCTTATGCTTACGTGCTTATGCTTATGCTTGTGCTTATGGTTTGTGAATTTATGCTTGTTGTGTTTCATAGTTGCTTGCCATGTCATCGGTATCTACGCATGTCTGTTCATAGTGTGAGCCACTGGAAGACTTTTGGTCAGTGCAGTAAAGAGTGGCCTGCCTACCCCTCTGTGGTTGACTACAGCGTCGGCGCTACGGGGCTGTTGCATGCCATATAATGTATGAGCCATCGACAAGCGTTTTACAACATGTGCAACTTGTATATAGCGTATAAGTCAATCAGCACTTCATGCACAGATATGCAATGCTTGGCACGCAACACAACGTGCAGTAAGTAGCAGGCCATGCATGCACTCAGCACCAGCAGATAGCAGGCACCACGCTTATAAATCCACACACCCCTATATGTATGTGCATGGCCCCATCCGCTATACCGCTATGCAGCTTATTAGATACATGCATGTCCATAACAGTGCAATACAACACCCATGTGGGCAGGTGATTACCAACTGCATGTTGACTGCTGCATGTCTAACGGGGTAGAGGCGGTAGATTAGCGTGCTAGTAGTAGCCCGGTGGTCAACTGAATTTCGTTTGATGTACCTTGCATGTGTTGCTGCGTGCTGACTTGACTACACGTTGTGCATGCGCATGCATGTCTTGCATTTGATGTACACCTTTAGTACACTTGCCTGTTGCGCTCTTGTCTATCAGGTTTATCCTTACACGTTTTATGCAGGAGGGCCGATTCCGTGCCTCGTTTGAGAGGATTCCTCACCTACCGACGATTCCTTACAGATTCTTACACCAGGCAGTCCTTGGCAGGAACGGATGCTGTACGAAACAAACGGCAGCAGACAGAGCCACCCACAGCTCGTCTCTTGGCTCCAGCAGAGCGCTGCCACAAACGCCTCATGTTAGCAGCGTTCTAGCTAAGCATTTACCTGGACAGGTACTTGGCTGCTCCGCCATGGAGGGCGGCGGTGGCGGTGTCTCTGCGGCCGTGGCGGTGCCGGCGCCACGGCCCAGGCGGATGTCTACGACGACCGCCTGCGATGGCGCAAGCCCCGTGCCGAGCCCGTCGCCGTCCGCATGGGGCGGCCCGCTCCTCCCCGCGGAGGAGGTGGTCCCAGACATGCTGGCCCTCGCCGCCCGCGCCAAGAAGGTGTTCGCTCGCCTGCGGTGGGACCCTGAACTCGCCTCTTCGCGCTTTTTGGTGCGTTCAAGCATGCTCCACTGAGGATGGGGCTGATTGGTCGCTTCACAGCTCTGGACACGCCAGTGATGGCTGCACAATGCTCTTTGCGAGGAATCCACGCTGTTAGTCTTGATGTACACTTGCATGTCAGTGAAGAAGCTCAAAGGTGCAGCTCGCGAGCGCTGCTGGTGTGCCACGGTTGCACGGATCAATTGCATGTGTAGCTATGACGCACCGCACTGCAATACGAAAGCTGCGTTTGGCTCATAACCACAGCAGTGTTTTCCAAGCAGATCTTGGCTATGCATGGCAGTTGTGTAGTTCAACATCGTGCCTGCATAGCAACATGTAAGGTGCTGTGGTAAGCGTTCAATGTAAGACTGCATGGGCAGTGTGGTGTGCAGCATAAGCGCCACACATACATTGCCTTGCTGTAACAACAACACAAAACAGATTGGTTGGTTGAGCGAGTCTGCGGAGCTTCACCGCAAGAGCGGTGCAGCGGCCTGGAGCACTCGGATTCACAGTAGCGTGAAGGAGACACCGTTTGAGGAGTTTGCAAGCCGGCCGGATGCGGATGTGCCTTACCACCGCATTCGCTACTTCAAGAATGCGGACACAGGTGTCATGCTGTGGGAAGCGCGCGCACGCTCGAGAAACAACCTAGCCTCCATGCTCAACACACCACCCGCTGAACGCACTGCAAGCGAGGAGGCCAATGAGACATCAGATGGAGCTGCACAAGAAGCAAAGCCATATCCGTGCCACGCAGAGACTCTGCCAGACCTTCTGTGGCTACAGGTATGCTCTTGTTACAAACAATGAAACAGTCACAACAATATGGTAAGCAGTACACGCTCGCTTTCGTCGATGGGTGGTTATAGTGCATGTCATGTTGCTTATCCGTGCATGGTTGGCTCCAGCCTTCATTACCAGTCGCAAACATGCTGCTTCAGGACATGAGCATGCTAGCGTATTCTCTATATTCGTAATACTAGGAGCCCATCCATGTTGACTTGTTTCTTGTGTGCGTCATTATGAGCATTGCCTAACGCATTGCTATGCTATGTGGCTATGCTACATGGCCAAAGCCCGATGTGGCATGTTTGATCTGCGTGCTGACTGTGCTCTGTTTGTTCTGTCTTGAGCAGTCTTTGCGCATTTGCAGGTCCTGGAGCACCTGTCCGTGCGGGACTTGTGCTCCGTGGCTCGAGCGAACCAAGACTTCAGCCGAATGACTGGTACAGCAAGCTTGTGGTCTAACCACCATGAAAGGCTTTTCGGAGCCGAACCTCCAGCTGGCATGACACCTGCAGCCTGTCGGCGCCTTTGCAGGCGCAGCGAGTTGAGAGCCTGGCCATGGAAGCGAGGAGCATTCTCTGCGCATGATGTGGGCGCCCAACTTGGTCATAATGCTTCGTGCCTGCAAGTCGACGGCAACAACGTTTACTGCGCTCAGGGAAAACTGCTACGGGTTTGGTCCCTCGGTTCTGAGCGCGGCCTTGGCATACTACAGGTATGCGTGCACGTGCTGTGTTGACATGTCTTGAGTGCCTGTGAAGTCGTTTCATGCAGCAGCTTGGGACATTGCCTCAACTCTGGACATTGTCGTCATTGAAAGCTGTGAGTTGTTGACGATTGCTTTGAGATTATTGGCAACCATGCTTCCACATCAAACAACCTCGTGCGACAGTTTGGAAGTTTGGGATAGCAATATTATGTGTTGCTGTTAGCAGGCTCTTGACGATCGAAAGCAATTCCATGATGTCTTATGCAGGGGCACCAGGCAGATGTGACCTGCTTGGCATATGACGACTCTCATCTGCTGTCGGGATGTGCGGGAGGCACGCTGCGTTGGTGGTCGCTGGACGACCTCAAGTGCGTGCGCATGCTGCGCGGGCACACCGGCAGCATCACAGCATGCCTTTTCCACTCGGAAACGCCCATCTCCGCCTCGAGTGATGGACACCTGAACATTTGGGACACGACTTCGTCCGCCCCGATAGTGTCGCTTAATGTCGGCTGCCCACTGCACGCCATCTGCATGGACACGCAGCGACAGCAGCTATATTGCGGCAGCGAGCACGGAGTCAGTGTTTGGGACACGAGTAGTGCCACTTGCATCAACATGCTACCAGGTGCTGTGTGAGAAGGACAGCATTCTGTCAACTTGATGTTGACGATTCGCAAAGAGGCGTGTCATACAATTGTGGGTGCATCTTTGCAGGTGGTGTGCTATGCAATGCGCTCAACTGGGACCCCTCTGGAAGGTACTCACTTACCAGAAGCTGTGGTTGTGTTTGGGCCAGTATATGTTGCATCAGACCGGCACAGTTCTGAGCAATAGGTCTTCTCTATGCAGGCTGCTAGCAGCTTCATCGGTTGGGTGCATCCAGCTTTGGGACTTGAGGCATGGCTGTCAACAGCCGGTTCTGTGCTGTGCGATGGAGGCGGGCTATGATGGAGCGGCGGCGGGCGTGCAGCTGGACGATTGGAAGCTTGTGTTTTCGGGTGGCAGCTGCGAGATGTTGTGCTACGATGTGCGCAGTGCACCTGCTGCCAATGGCGTCCTTTGGCATCGCCCATTTTTGCGCCTCAACGCTGACACCGCTGTCAATTGTTTCCAGGTAGGCGATGTGTGGTGTCTGCTTGTACACACGTAAGGCCTGCACGCATGGGCCACATTAAACCGTATTGCAGACATGCACGCCTTGATCATAGCGGATCCGTATGGTGTAGTATCTTTACATATGCCTATGTCCATCGTTATTCTTAGGTTCATGGCTCGGCACTCCTTGCTGGCTGCAGAAATGCGCCTTGCCGGCTATGGGATTTTGAGTGCACAGCAAGTCGGCGCGCGAGCAGTGCGGAACACGCAAGCAATGATGTGGATGGCAGTGGCAGCGACACTGGGTCCAAGTCTGGCAGTCATAAAGGCCGGGACAAAGCAGCCAAAGCAGCCAAGTCTCGGCAAAACAAGTACCCGAAACGCAGGACAAGGTAGCTCGATTGCTGCTGGCTGCATCACAATACATGCCACAAGATGCTTCCACAGCCCCGTTTCCAATACTGCACTAGCTGCTTGTGCGTAACGTGCATTATGCCTGAAGTCATTCCACTGGTTTTGGCTGTATTGCCGTGGCATTGCCGGGCACGTGCTGTATTTCCAAGTGACCAAAGCTCATGAGTACCATCTTATTTGGCAATATGTTCCAATCATTTGTACATCACCATAGAGTTTCTGTGTAGGTGAAGAGCTGTGGTTGCCCCTACCTTGCCATTCTCCGTGTTGCTAAGGGGCTCAGCGCACTACTACTTCTCATCACTAGTACAGCATCAACATCGTTACAAAGCCACGTACTGTCATCCATGCCTATCACACTGCACAAGCATACTCACACGCACGCAAGCAGCGTGCAAGCACGCCTACATAACTACACGGCTGCAGCCGCCAACACTACTGCTGTAACCGCCTAATGCCAACTTGCTGCCGCAACCCTCCTTGAGTCCCACCGCGTGCTCCCTGGCACCACCGCTAAGCTTTTGCTGTTTGCGTTGTGCTTGTTGTAGTGTAGTGTGCCTGAGTCTTTCCATTGTGGTTGTATATTGCAGTGCACTGCATGATTGTGCATGGTGTGCTATGCTGTGTCATCGCTCCATGTGTGCCATGGCCTACGCACCCTCTGCAGCGTGCGCAGGCCATCATGGTGGCACTCATGGAGCGAGCAATAACAGTCGTGGCTGCGATGTTGGGGTGGACACAGATGGCACAAGGTCCTCCGACAATAGAGGCAAATTCAGCCCTCGCGTGGAGTTTGTTGTAGTTTGGTGCCTATTGTGAGTGCCTAACTAGTGGACTAACCGAGGTAATGGCCCCACACTGTAGATATCTGACCTACTGCCTATGTAGGTCCCTTAAAGCCTCTATATCAAGCCGCGCCCCACTGGAAGCGTTGGAGACTTACCCTCAGGGGCTAGGCGCCGGGTCTTACCCCCTAGCACACCAATTAACGGGGAAGTATATGGACCTTCTTCCTAATTTGCTCCTTTATGCATTGGAATGCATTTACTTTATAGCCACGTTTCCTAGTTATCTTTATTTCCTTCATGCAGTTAACAGCCATTTAGCCTTTTTATATCAGTGATAGGCATAGCATAAAAGGCAGTCTCATTTCCATTTCATTTCGTGCTTTAAGCAGTTGCTCAAGTTGCACCCCTTCTAATACAAGTCCTTTGTGACAAGTGTTCTGCTTGTATATGTGCATGCGCGTGTGAGTGACACTGTGCATGTTGTTGTGCTCATTTTGCATATTTTTATGCATATTTGAGCTGCTTATTATTGTGGGGATGTGGGTTGGACGGTCCAGATATTGGGGGCTTTGATCCAACGGCCTCATGC
>RHPI01002836.1:381132-395783 GCA_009103225.1 Chlorokybus atmophyticus | reverse complement strand
AGTTGCATGGAGTTGGTGCAAGCACAAGTACACACACTCTACCAGAGCATACACACAAGGCTGATCCAAAAGGCTTTCTAAGGATTACAACAAGTTATATCGCGGGCTTTTATACCCGCCAATTCTGCACATGTCTACTTTAAAAGCCACCACGACTTCTACACTCAACCAACTCCTGCGCTCTAAGTTGCACAACGTAGCTACTTTCAAGAGCTTTCCAACAAGCCGCCATACGTGCCAGTTAGCCAAGTAACCACCGAGCTACAACGTTTCTTCTACAGCGCCTGGAAGTCTCCAGACTCCGGACTCGACTCCGCGCCTGGAACCTTCTCGACTGAAGTCCTCGCCTGGACCTTTCTCGACTGGCACCTTCTCGCGCCTGAATCTTCTCGCGGCTATTCTTATCCACAGGGCAAGCTGACTGGATACAAGAATATCTTCAACAAACAGTGGCAGTGGGCATCAAGTATGGCCAGGGCAGTACAGAACTGCAGGGCTACTGTGATGCAGACTATGCTGGTTGTAAAGTCTGCAAGTAGCAGAGGGGCAACCACGGCCACAAGCATGAACGGCTTGAAGTTCACAATTGAACCACTGGACGTTGACAACTACAACATATGGAGCGTGAAGATGGAGCTACTACTGGCCCACAAGGAGCTGTGGAAGTATGTGGATCCAGCGGAGGCAGTCCCTGTAGGCGAAGCGAGTGTCTGGGCAAAACAAGGGAGAGAAAAGCTTTGTCTTTGATAAGTTTGCACATGGCTGATCATCACCTGGTGCTAGTAAAGGAGTGCAAGAGTGCACAGGAGCTTTGGACGAGGTTGGATAGCCACTTCAAGTCGCGCAACATGGCGAGGAGACTGTTGCTCAGGCAGGAGCTCAACTCATTGCGCAAGGAGAGCGGGGAGCCCATTGTTAAGTTCATGGCGCGAGCGAAGGCGTTGTGGAGGGACTTGCTGGGTGTTGGCCACGAGCTCAAGGAAGTTGAGGTGGTGTGGGCTGTGCTCTAAGGTTTGCCCAAAGAGTACATGGTGGTTGTCACTATCTTGGAGTCTGGGAAGGAGGACTTGTCAATGGATGGGGTGACACCAATGCTTCTTCAAGAAGAGCAGCGCTCGAGGAAGGAGGACGATGATGGGGAGGGAGCACCTGGAGGTGCTATGGCATTCACGTCATCATCGAAGCATCATGTGAGGAAGGGCGTTCGAGGCATCAACGTGGAGTGTTGGCAATGCGGGGAGCGTGGTCACATCAAGATGAAGTGTCCCAAGTTGAAGAAGGCTGATGGTGAGCATCGAGCGGTTGCTTTCCATGCATTGGATGAGGGAGCGGAGTATCCTGGGTGGGTGCTGGACACGGGAGCGAACAGGCATCTCACAAGCGACAGGAGCAAGCTCACCAACCTCACTCCTTTACCTGAGCCAATCACGGTGGATTTTGGGAACCGGCAGATGCTGAAAGCTGTTGCAAAGGGAGATGCAAATCTGAGGTGCAAGGTTGGTTGTATCACACGAGATTTTTCCCGTAAACCAGGGTTGGTCCGCGGGTACAGACCAGGGCCAACTTGCCCGGGCGGCTTGGGGTCCGGACCAGGGTCGCCCGCCTTGGTCTGCACGCGGGGACCAGGGCTGGTCCAAACAGTACGTAATTGTCCCACGGTCCCCTCAAAAATCGAGCCAGGGTTGGTGCCGGTTGAAAGCTGGTGTAAATCGGACCGGGAATGGTACTTTGCAGGGACCATCCTTGGTCCGATTTGTTTTTTCAAGCCTAGTTGCCTGTGACAAGAGCCGCGCACCAGCCATGGTCCGCACCTACGAACCATGGCTGGTGCGCGTCTTTGAGATAGTTTACACATTGGCCGGCTGCAGCCGGACTTGTAAAAATTCAACCGGTAGCAATTGAAACAACTGTGCTTTAACAGCTACCTGCGGTCAGCTGCGGCAATTAGGCCGGCTTGATTGCCGCAGCTGACTGCAGTCAGGCCGCTGCTGCTGGTGGCCTGGCGGGCGGCCTGGTGCTCCATACCAAGAGCACCAGGCCACGCCGCTGGTCATGCTGGCCTGGTGGCGACCAAGCTTGACCAGGTCAACGGCTTAGCGGGNGAGAGAGAGAGAGAGAGAGAGAGAGAGAGAGAGAGAGAGAGAGAGAGAGAGAGAGAGAGAGAGAGAGAGAGAGAGAGAGAGAGAGAGAGAGAGAGAGAGAGAGAGAGAGAGAGAGAGAGAGAGAGAGAGAGAGAGAGAGAGAGAGAGAGAGAGAGAGAGAGAGAGAGAGAGAGAGAGAGAGAGAGAGAGAGAGAGAGAGAGAGAGAGAGAGAGAGAGAGAGAGAGAGAGAGAGAGAGAGAGAGAGAGAGAGAGAGAGAGAGAGAGAGAGAGAGAGAGAGAGAGAGAGAGAGAGAGAGAGAGAGAGAGAGAGAGAGAGAGAGAGAGAGAGAGAGAGAGAGAGAGAGAGAGAGAGAGAGAGAGAGAGAGAGAGAGAGAGAGAGAGAGAGAGAGAGAGAGAGAGAGAGAGAGAGAGAGAGAGAGAGAGAGAGAGAGAGAGAGAGAGAGAGAGAGAGAGAGAGAGAGAGAGAGAGAGAGAGAGAGAGAGAGAGAGAGAGAGAGAGAGAGAGAGAGAGAGAGAGAGAGAGAGAGAGAGAGAGAGAGAGAGAGAGAGAGAGAGAGAGAGAGAGAGAGAGAGAGAGAGAGAGAGAGAGAGAGAGAGAGAGAGAGAGAGAGAGAGAGAGAGAGAGAGAGAGAGAGAGAGAGAGAGAGAGAGAGAGAGAGAGAGAGAGAGAGAGAGAGAGAGAGAGAGAGAGAGAGAGAGAGAGAGAGAGAGAGAGAGAGAGAGAGAGAGAGAGAGAGAGAGAGAGAGAGAGAGAGAGAGAGAGAGAGAGAGAGAGAGAGAGAGAGAGAGAGAGAGAGAGAGAGAGAGAGAGAGAGAGAGAGAGAGAGAGAGAGAGAGAGAGAGAGAGAGAGAGAGAGAGAGAGAGAGAGAGAGAGAGAGAGAGAGAGAGAGAGAGAGAGAGAGAGAGAGAGAGAGAGAGAGAGAGAGAGAGAGAGAGAGAGAGAGAGAGAGAGAGAGAGAGAGAGAGAGAGAGAGAGAGAGAGAGAGAGAGAGAGAGAGAGAGAGAGAGAGAGAGAGAGAGAGAGAGAGAGAGAGAGAGAGAGAGAGAGAGAGAGAGAGAGAGAGAGAGAGAGAGAGAGAGAGAGAGAGAGAGAGAGAGAGAGAGAGAGAGAGAGAGAGAGAGAGAGAGAGAGAGAGAGAGAGAGAGAGAGAGAGAGAGAGAGAGAGAGAGAGAGAGAGAGAGAGAGAGAGAGAGAGAGAGAGAGAGAGAGAGAGAGAGAGAGAGAGAGAGAGAGAGAGAGAGAGAGAGAGAGAGAGAGAGAGAGAGAGAGAGAGAGAGAGAGAGAGAGAGAGAGAGAGAGAGAGAGAGAGAGAGAGAGAGAGAGAGAGAGAGAGAGAGAGAGAGAGAGAGAGAGAGAGAGAGAGAGAGAGAGAGAGAGAGAGAGAGAGAGAGAGAGAGAGAGAGAGAGAGAGAGAGAGAGAGAGAGAGAGAGAGAGAGAGAGAGAGAGAGAGAGAGAGAGAGAGAGAGAGAGAGAGAGAGAGAGAGAGAGAGAGAGAGAGAGAGAGAGAGAGAGAGAGAGTAAAGGCAAAGAGCGTGCATGCGTGTGTGTGGTGGCGCAAGCGTTTGTCTATGCATGTCCACGTGCGCACGCTTGCGCAAGCGTGTGGGGGTTGGTCAATGCCATCCTCGCATCCAACCCGTCCAAGCTGAGCAGGCCTACCTGGAAGTAGAGTGGCGAGGGTATCGCCAGCATCCCCTCTCTGTCATTCTTAGCACCTGGTCCTTGTAGTCGCCAGCAGTGCTCAGCTGCTGGCAACAATGTGCCAGCCGCAGCAGCTCTGCAAATGCGTAGGCCGCCTGTGGCACGTTGGTGGTCGCGGCGACCTGCTTCAAGCCAGCGCCTGTGTGTGTGTATAGTCTTTCTCCCATGTATACATACAATACCGCATATGGCATACTAAGAACACAATATGCGCACGCACATGCGGAACACACGGAACAGGCATAACATGCACATGCACACTCATGCGCATGCACAGCAACATATGCGACATGTGAGAGTCACCAACCCAGCTACACACGTACACGCTCACTACAATGAGTGTGTGTGTGCGCATGCACACTTATGTGCATGCGCACACACACACTCATGCAGTCCACGTACCTGCGTGCACGTAAGCGCATGCATGTGCGTGCATGCTTGTATGTGCGTGCGTGTGCATATCTCTTTGAGGAGGAAGAAGGGGTAGGGGGCCACACACCTGTTCACATGCATAGTGTCACGCCGAACTGCCTCATAGGCTGCACTGGTCAGTGCGGTCTATGAGCTAGCCCATAGCACCTGCCTCATAGGCCGCACTGGTCAGTGCGGTTTACAACCCAATTAGCCAGCCTTATAGGCTGCAATGCATAGTGCGGGCTATAACCCAACAAGTGTGTGTATGTGTGTTCGTGCGTGACAAGGAGCCATGCATGCGCATGCCTGTGTGGACAGTGCGGTGTATGAGCCCAATTATAAATAAGTGCGTGCACACTTATACATGAGCAATATCGCACACACGCACGCACGCACACTCAGCGCACCGTGAAGATTGCGGAGAGCACAGCCAGCTGGGGCGACGTAGTGCTTGCCTAGCAGAGCCGTGCCCACTACAAACGTCTCGATTTTCAGCGGCGGCCTCATTGCCAGCTTGGGGAGCAGTTCGCATACCTGCACGTGTGCGTGCGAGTGAGAGCATGCATGTGCACCGTGCACGCGGCACGTCCATATGCGCATACGTGCGTGCTTGTATGCGTGTGCACATGAAGGAGGAAGCGCGGGGGGGGAGGGGAGGCAGCACACCCGGTTCACATGCATAGTTTACATGCACAACTTCCTCGTAGACCAAACTGTCCAGTGCGGTCTATGAGCAAGTCTACAGCAACTGGCTCATAGGCTACACTGGACAGTGCAGCCTATGAGCCAGCCTACATCAACTGGCTCATAGGCCGCAGTGTCCAGTGCAGTCCATGAGCCGATTGTAAGAAAGAGTGTGCATGTTTGTTTGTGCATGCGTGCGTATCCAAAAGCACATGCATGCTTGCATGCACATGCCCGTGTGCGCGCTTGCACGTTCACACACACATCCTCCCCCTCCCCCTTTCCTTGCCCCTCTGCTCACCTGCTGTTCAGCATTTGCCCCTCGTTGTAGCGCCCCCCAGTCCGCGGAGCAGCAGCGTCAGGCTTCCTCCACCAACCCCCATCACATTACTTTCAGCCATCGTGATGCATAAGCTTTTGCGCGTGCACGCGTGCGTGGCTGCATGGGTGCGTGTGCATGCGTGTTACCCGAGCCATTAACTTGGGTGGTGTAGAGTCGTGCTGACATGGCTAGGATGGCACCAGCTTTATTCCTTCTTGCTGCAATCACGACTGCATCTGCTGGAGTCTGCCATCCTTCAGTGACGCTGGGGGGCCTTGTATACAAAGTCAGTAACATCCCGAGAGCACACATGAGCCACGCAATCAGTCATGGAACACGCACGCACGCGTGTACCTCTTGCATGGCTGCCTGTTCAGAAGGAAAGTTGTCATCAACGGGTCCAACCGTCTGCACATATTGCTGTCCAGCCTGTGACCTGAAATGCACAATTAGCACCATTATGTACGCATGCACTGCTACAAATGAGAGCACGTGCAAACACAAAACAGAGCTTACTCTACAATTCGCAATTGCTTCTTATGTCTACATGTGGAAGACTTTGCTGGTTGCAACTGTAGAGTCATGCAGTTGAAAGCATACGTTGCTTGGCATTTAAACTCTGTGGGGTTGCCTCCAACTCACCGCAAGTTGCAAGGCCAGTTGTCAATCTGGAACTGCAATATGACACATAAGTATGTACATGTCGTTGGCTATTATCAGTTGTCATGTGCCTGCCAAACTGCAAGTAGTGGATAGGTAGCGGATCAGCAAGTGCACAACCAAAGCCATGAAGCAAGCATGTACCTTCTTGAATGCAATGAACTTCGTTTGCAACTGGTCCAGCAAAATTGCCCTGCACGGT
Source organism: Chlorokybus atmophyticus (assembly GCA_009103225.1). Taxonomy (NCBI): domain Eukaryota; kingdom Viridiplantae; phylum Streptophyta; class Chlorokybophyceae; order Chlorokybales; family Chlorokybaceae; genus Chlorokybus; species Chlorokybus atmophyticus. The sequence goes on along the minus strand of RHPI01002836.1, from coordinate 389,693 downwards.
TGTGGGTTGACATCGCCTCCGAGAATAGATGAGTCACCTGAACAACAACGAACTTGATTGTGCATGTGCGTACACGAGCAACGCTGGTTGCTCAACCCACATCATTCTGTGCAAGCATGCAAACTGCTCTGACACAGGACAAAGCGGCGGTAGCTACTGCTGCGGTTGATGCCATGGCTGCTAAGGCTGTTGTTGATTTGCAGTCGTGAAGTTATAGCAGCAGCAGCAGCAGTAACATCACAACCATCTCAACTACCACCATTGTAACAACAATGACACAAACGACAACATTGCCAAACTGTGGTTTGCAACAACGGCAGCAGCACTGGCAATGTGAGCCGCTGCACAGTAGCGGTTAGAGCTTAAGCGTAGCTGCTCTTACCAATGCCACCGACAAAAGTAGCTTACAGCAAGCCATGCAATGCAATGAAGCTTCGACACCAGCGTATGTAATAGGCCTACCCTCAGCACCGCCGCCTCTAGCTTCAGAATTCTGCGCTTCGGAGCTTGCCGTTTGCAACGCAATGCCGCAAGCAGTGCCTTAATGTGACCCATAGCGACTAGGGTTTCAGCATAGGATAAGTACAGTTTCGTACTTACCGCTCTGCTGCTGACGTGTGCAGGACCGCGACCAAATGCCAGATGGTCGTTGCAAAGCATTGAACAGAAGGACGCGCGGTACTTGCCATGTCAGGTCGCAAGACAACGTTGGTGTACGAACCAAACCTGGTCATAGCAACTGTCACTTGTTGTACCAGTGGTGCCTTGGCTTATAGGCCGCAGGGTATGCGACCAGCCCTTGTCCTACTGCTCAAGCCGCGTGCTGACCAGTGCTGCACTGGGTCGCAGGCCGCGGGGCCCGTGATTAGCCCTGGTCCGGTCTATGGGACCATGCCGTTCGGCTCCGCGACAGGACCACCGGTGGTACGGTCACGCCGGACCAGTCACGGCACTGGTCCGCCACAGCGTACCAGCCGTGGTCTGCGGACCGCGTACGACTGGTCCGCGCGTAAATAGCCCTGTGTATGGTGAAGGAGGTTGTGCTTAGGGATGTACTGTATGTGCCAGGTGCATGTGCTAGTTTGTTCTCAGTACGTAGAGCCACGATAGTCGGTGCAAGGGCTGTGTTTGATGCGGACAAGGCTCGTATAGAGCTTGGCGGTGTCACGCATGTAGTAGGCATCAACATGGGTGGACTCTACTATGTGGAGGAGGACGGTGCGCATAAGGTTGTTGCAAAGACAAGGGTGGTCGAGAAGATAGCGTTTAAGACACCACAAGGTCATGGCAACAAGGAGGAGGCACAGAAGGTTGCTGTCACAAGGAGCTCGGAGCCCGTGGGAGCTGCAAACAGCTACAAGGAAGCGCTGGCGAGCAAGGTGCAGCAAGTGAAGGTTAGCAAGGAGCATGTGCATCAAGAGCATCACAGAGACAAGGGCAAGAAGTTGAAGGCCAACCAAGGGGCCCGAGTTGCTATGAAGGACAAGATGTTCTCTACAAACAAGTTTCAAGCGTTGGTGGGAAGCGTGGAGGAGCTGGAGCAAGAGGAGGTCAAGAGCTTCTATGCCATCGTTCGGAAGAAGAAGAGAAGCAAGGATTGCAAATATGTTGGAGGTGTTGAAGACCAAGCTGCCCACGTGGGAGTGTTGAAGGTATCACATGGGTGATGCTTGTATCTGGTCAGCTTGCCCTCTACACAAGAGTCGAGAGTCGAATGTATGGCTGAGCACGTGGACTCCGGACTTGGCAAGATGGTCGAGCCAGGATGGACCCCGGACCAGATGCTGAGTAGAGCGTTGGGAGAAACCGCGTAGCTTTGTGGATACGTAAGCTAGGCAGGTGTGGCTTAGCTTGTTGAAAACCTCTGGTCGTGAGCTAAACAGCGCAACTTAAAGCGCGTTGAAAGGCTAAGTATTGTGCACGCGGTGCTTGCAAATGTAGACGTGTGTAGAAACTGACGGGGTATAAAACCCCTGGACTTGTATGGCATTAATGGCAGTAGCAGTCATGCTCTTGTGTTGATGTTAGTGGCGTGTCACTTGCACGTGTGTATGTCAACATATGTGTGCAAGCTTGGTGGTGGTGTGATCTGCTGGAACAGCAAGTTACAGCCTACTGTGGCTGCATCCACTACAGAAGCAGAGTACATGGCATCGGCTTCAGCTGCAAAGGAAGCACTTTGGCTCAAAAAACTGATGGCAGATCTTGGACACCCTCTGGAGAGCATGAAGATCAACTCTGACAATCAGGGAGCTGTGAATTTGCTGAAGAACCCAATCCTCTCAGCAAGGAGCAAGCACATTGATGTGCATAATCACTTTGTGAGAGACAGAGTGGCGAGAGGAGAGTTGGAGTTCAGTTACTGCAGGACTGAAGACATGCTGGCGGACTTCATGACCAAGGCATTGTCTGCTGCAAAGTTCAAGACATGCTGTGAAGGACTTGGCATTGAAGTTGGAGCGAATGCTTGAAGACTTGGAGCGAGAAGCTAGCCAAGCTGCCTGCGTGGGAATGTTGAGAATAGATCATGTTATGTATGGTTTATGACTCATGACTTGTATGTAGTCAGCTTGTCTATTAGGACTCTGAGTAGCTTATCCAATGTCATTAGATAAGCTACTCTATACTGCAATTGTGTACAGGCTGCAGGCAATTAGGACTGGTACAGTCCGGGCTGGTCTTTCTGGTAAGACCCAAGTTAGGGCCCAGAGCCGACGCAGCCCGCGTCCTTTCAGTACAGTCTACTTTCGAGTCAGTTCTCTGGCGGTGCTACACATCACAAGCTCAATCATTGCATGTGCATGTTGTATGCTGTGCATGATTGTATGCAATAGCTCTAGTCAACATGAAATTGTTGTGATCATGCTGGAGGGTATCAGTACCACTCAGAATTTGACCCTCAAATAGATTGTGCCAATCCTGTTGAAGGCAGAATCAAGGATCAAGGGCAACGAGGCTGATGGAGAGTTTAGTGCGTTCGCTGCTCGAGCGCAGTCGCCTGGAGGAGCTGGGTGGAGATCAGAAGAAGCACAAGAAGCCTTTCAAGGGAAAGTGCTTTCATTGCGACCAAGTTGGACACTGGAGGAGTGATTGCCAGCAGCTGAAGGCAGCAAAGGGCAATTCACAGGGTGGACAAAAAGGAGGGGGTGGAGGTGCGATAGCCTTCACATCATCCACAGGAAGACAGAGGTATGGGTGGGTGTCCGAGTCTGGCTACACAGCATCTTACTCCTAATACTGTTACAAAACTACAAGGTTCAGACAAGTCCACGCACTGTGGAGGTGTTGGGTGGGAGCCTGGAGGTAGCGGGTACAGGCCAGGCAGTGCTTCAATGCAAGGTGGGAGAAGGTGTGTACAGGGTGGAGCTGAAGAAGGTTCTTCATGTCCCACGTGCACAGGCTAGCCTCTTCTCCCACCGAAGGCTGGAGTTGATTTGTTAGGAAAAGGAGCAGAGGTCTGTATTTGTGTTGATGGCAAGATGTGTCTCATCGCGAGAGAACAACAGGGCGGGCTTTACGTGATAGAAGAAGCAGAGACTGACAAGGCATTGGTGGCGACAGTTCCTGAGACAGCTGAACTTTGACATCGAAGGTTTGGACACCTTGGGTATGACAACCTTCATCGTCTGGTGGCAGAAGATTGGGTTGGTGGCATCAATGTGACCAAGGCGCAGATCAAGCAGTCCAGAGGTGTGTTGTGCGAGCCATGCGTGCTGTCCAAGATGCATAGGCAAGCTTTCTAGAAGTCTGAATGTGTCAGCGAGCACGTTGGACAGTTGGTGCACACATATGTGTGTGGTCCGCTAGCAGAGCCATCGAAGGGGGGAGCAGCCTACATTGTCACCTTCCTTAATAAGTACTTTAAGCTGTCATTAGTGCGTTCTGTGAAGCTCGTGTCAGATGTTCCTGCTGTGGTGAAGGAGGTGGTGCTGTGGTTGAAGAATGTGTCTAGCAAACTTGTGAAGACAGTCAGGAGTGACAGAGGAGGAGAGTACCTTAACAAAGAGATATCTACATTCTGGTCTTCGCAAGGCATTGTGCATCAAACAACAGCCCCATACACTCCGCAGCAAAACGGTGCAGCATAGAGGCTGAATCTGACTTTGATGGAAAGAGTTCGGGCCATGCTGAGTAATGCAAAGTTGCTGGTGGGCAGAGGCGGTTCCGACAGTCAACTATATAAGAACAGATCGCCAACGCGTGCTCAAGCAAAGACGCCATGGGAGCTGTTCTTCACGAAAGCTCCAGATGTCAGCAACAAGTGAGTGTTTGGCTGCACTGCATATGTGTTGACACCCAAGCAGCAAAGGAAGAAGCTGGACCTGGTCAGCAAGAAAGGTGTCTTCCTTGGTTATGAGCCTAACTCCAAGGCTTATAGAGTGCTGCTGCAGGAGATCAGTGACAGCGATTCATCTGAAGGTGAAGGCATTAATGATGATCAGCAACAGCCTGAGTCCAGTACAGCAACATCTGCTCCATATTTGGTGGACAGTGGTTCTGATTCGGAGAGGGAGCTCACCCCTAAGAAAGTGGACAGTGCTGCGCGCGCAGAGATGAGAAAAGTCATCAGCAGCAGCAAAACCAACAGCCTAGCAGAGGGCATTATCTTGACCGTATTATGAAGGTCCTATACGTTTCCATAAGGAGTTTGGCTATATGGCGAGCTCAGAAACACACAGTGTGGAGCCAGCCATACAGAAGAAGCATTCCGGAGGACTAATGCACACAGTTGGCGTCAGGCAATGGATGAAGAGATAGCCTCACTGCATGCCAATGCGACATGGGAACTTGAAGTTCCACCTGCAGGGGTCAAGCCTATTCCTGTCAAGTGGGTGTTTAATGTGAAAAGGGACGGCAATGGCAACATTGAGAGGTACAAGGCCAGATTGGTTGCCAAGGGGTTTTTGCAGCAAGAAGGAGTGGACTTCAATGAGGTGTTTGCACCTGCGGGGAAGGTGACAACCTTCAGAACTATGGTGGCTGTTGTGTCAGCGGACAACTTGGAGTTCCATCACTTCGATGTCAAAACAGCGTTTCTGTATGGGGAGCTACAAGAGAGAATCTACATTCAGCAACCAAAGGGGTATCAGGAAGGGCCACCTGGTACAGCATGCAGATTGATGAAAGCACTATATGGCTTGAAGCAGGCACCACGGGTGTGGCATGCAAGACTGTGCCAGGAGCTCCAGGAGCAGGGGTTACCAGCAAGTTTGGCAGATCCAAGCCTGTTCTACCACGAGAGCAAGCAAGTGTGATTGTTTGTGTACGTGGACGACATTCTGATTGCAGCGTCAGGAATGTCAGGGGTGCAGCGAGTGAAGACTCAGCTGCAAGCTATATTCGAGTGCAGAGTCTTGAGCGAGACTGTTAGAAGTTGGCTTGCATGGTTGCACTGTTGAGTGCATATTATGGACAAGTTCGGTCGGCTTGAAATGGCTAAGTCCTTAGTGTACTAGTGGTTATAGTATACACACGGATTTTTTTTCTCGCCTTGGTCCGAACGCGGGGACAGGAGCTGGCGCAAAAGTTACGTAACCGTCACGCTTGGTCCCCATGACCCGGATCAAGGCTGCTCCCGGTCATGAACCGGTACGAATCGAACCAATTATGGTCCTTTATAATCATAGTTGCACGATACTTCTAAGCCGGAACTTGCATACGGTATAATACCCGTATCTGTCGCGGGCGGTACTCAATGCGCGCTTATACGCGAATTTAGTATTATGGTTTCAACGTTAACGATCAGGGTGAATGTGAGACCCCAAAGTGGCTTGCGCTGCATGTTAGGGCCCCTGATCCGCGGCGTACGACTCGAAGACGTGCGGCTGTCGTATAACCATTATGTTTTCATTGTAATAAACCGCTTTACTACGTTATAACTCCCTAAAACATGTCATGTCAATAGGTGAATTTAGCGTATTGCCCGTATTAAGCTACAACATGCAAAGTAAAATACCCGTATTATATTCGAGCCATATTAGGAGGCAGCGGCACTGTTCGGGACTGAACGGACGCTCAGCGATAACTCAGAGCAACTGTCGCTGAGTTATTTCTTACCGTCGATCGACCTAATCCTTGAGCTACTTTGAGCTATCCTGACCGCCGATTTACTACTTTGAGTTTGTAATAGGCGCTCGATGTTGTAAATGAAATCCATGTATTTAACGATTGCTACAACTATACTGAGTAGACATTGCGCACATGGCGTGTCGCGCGATCCGGGGGGACAACTCATGGACGGAGTTGTCTCGGAAATCACAAATATTCTTTCAATCTACAAACAACAAAAATTGAAACTCGGTAAGCTACACCATCATTTAATCAGAATAATCTGTAAATCAAACGAGATTGGAAACAACTAGATGTACACCTGTTGTTTTCAATCTTGACATGATTCGTCTGTTATCGAAACAACACATACTGCGTGTTGGGAAACCTTTGCCATCTTGACCGTATTGTTTTTCATGTTTTTTCCATTTTCAAACTACACACCGTATGTGTTGTCAAACATTTCACATCTGCATCATTTCCTGTTGGTATACATATTGTGTGCTCGTGGTTGAATGTTACACTTGCGTGTTGTGAAGCTTTTTAAACAATGTGATCGCAGCGTCTTATTTACTTGAAGTATTTTGATACTTTTGATGGTACACAGAACTGATCCTACCGCGTGATTTTACTTAGCTAATTAAACTTGCGTGTAACACACCAATTGTTATTGTTTCTAACTATGATGCTTGTCACACAATGTGCTAGGGTGATTGTTGCTGTTATTGCTGTTGACAAGTGGACCTTCACGCAACATTATCACGCATACGGTAGCGTTGTTGTGTGCCGCACGCGACGTGTTGGGAAAATTTTGCCAACTACAAGCTCGGCGCGCAGTGACAATTTCGGCCACTGCATTTTGCAGCAGCAAAGAGAAAAGCTACTAAGCTACTTCCACGAGAGCATCGCGGGTTTTGATCGCACGATCTGTTAGAGTCAAGCGACGCGCTATCCGGCTGAGCTAAGAAGAACATACTTGCAATAATGGTTCAATACAGTATCATGTTCACTTTGCGCTACCAAAGCACATACCGTTCACCCCCAAAAGTTGGGCCGAGCGCTATGCGCCAAATAAAGGCGCCCGGGAGACTCTGACGGGGTAGATACGGCACTAAAAGCATTACCGGTACACATGGAAACGGAAACGGCAGTCATTAGTCTAAAATAACGTGCACAATTGAAGACATGGATGCACACTATTTTCAAGTTATATGCTTATCGGCCACACACGCACACAATACCAATGTATATATATATATAGCGTACATACATACATATGTATATATATAGCGTATATAGATACATTTATATATATATATGTATATACATATATATATATACACAGATATATATGTATATATATGCATACATACTGATACATGGATGTATGTCGATATGCATGTACAAATGCATTTACATCTGCATTTACGTTGATACACATGCGATGGACATCTACGAGAGTATTATGCTCTTAGAGCGCCAATAGCATTACCCCGCTATGAGCATAAGACGGCGAAGGAGAAACAGCATGCTCTTCGCGGGGGCAGAACGTAGGCCTACCTAGCAGCCACTGGCTACAAATCGCATTACATCAACACAAGTATTACTTTCGGCCATCAGCACGTTTTGACATGAGTATAGGCATAGACCCTGTGCTTGTATGCGGCTGTTGTGTGTACTTGTGCGCATCATTGAGGATATGTACTTTATAGGAGCTGATGGCGTCTGAGTCAGTAGTCGATACTACACCGCTCTCTAACCCACAGGTCGTGCGTTCGATACCCGCGGTACTTCAATGGTAGCCTTTTTCTCACGCGCAAAATGCAGTGGCCGGAAGCGGCTCATTGCGCGCCGAGTACTAGCAGTTGGCAAAATGTTCCCAACACGTCGTCGTCGAGTGGTGCAACGCTTGAATAACTAGAAAGAAAACCCCTGGAACCACCATGTACTTGAGATATACTTGGGGTATGGGATTACGGATATATGCGCATGTAAGTAGCACAACACTTCCATAAGCCGTATCATATTATCAACGCGCGCATCCGCAATTGATAACATGAAATTGCGTGTTGGCGAACATTTACCAACAATAACGACAATAACATGTTTCACATCAGCGTTGAAACATGCAAATTACAAGCAATAAAGGCTTCGTGTTGGCAAACATTTGACAACATTGTAAATGCACCATCTGCGTTGTAATGTGATGAATTATGCCAATAACTTGGCGTGGTTGGCAAAGTATTGACAACAGCTTGCCCCTCGAGATGGCAAACGTTTTCTAACAAGGTGGCAGCTGTTGTCTGCAAACACAAAAATCAAACGCCATCTGTAAACAACTGTTTCGTCCCTGAGTTGTCCCCCCGGATCGTGCGACACGCCACATTCCGTTTAACAGCTACTCGGCCTGCCTACCCTCAGCGGCCAGCGGCAGGGGAGGCGGCAGAGGCAGCGGCGGCCGAGCGGCCGAGCAGCAGGTATGTATGACTGGGCGCTCCCCCCCCCCCCCCCCC
>RHPI01002836.1:340257-358349 GCA_009103225.1 Chlorokybus atmophyticus | reverse complement strand
ATATATATATATACATACATATATATATATATATATGTACATATACATATACATATACATATACATATACATATACATATATATATATACATACATATATATATATATATATGTACATATACATATACATATACATATACATATACATATACATATATATATATACACTCGTAACTACAGGTATACATATACACGTAACTACAGGTATACATGTATAGGTGTATACATATATATATATATATGTGTATTTATATATGTATGTAAATATATATATGTATATAAATATATACATATTTGTGTATTTTATGATGCTGTATATCCGACATTGATTGTTCAATATGAGTACCGGGTAGGTAAGAGTTGACTACCCTTTCCATTTATAAATATGGTACATTTCCAGAGGGCAGCGACTTATTGATTGCTTGCAGTTACAACTGTTGGATTCGATATCCAACGGTTGGTAACAGAAGGGCTTTGAAAAATTTCAAATGTATCGGGCCGCCGTCGTTGCAGGCTGCACGCAGCATCGGGCGGCGACGTGGCCGTGGTTGGCGGCGGCGGCGGCGCTGGCGCTGGCGCTGCGCCTGGGCCTGGGCGGCGCTGGTGGCGCTGCTTGGAAGCGCCGGCGGCGGTGGCTGGCGCTAGTGGTGGTGTTGTGCCCTTGGTGCTGCTGGGCGGCATTAGGGGCGGTGCTGGCGCTGGTGCTGGTAGTAGTAGTTGCAGTAGGGCTGGCTAGCATAGGTAGCTGTTGTGATAGCTACTAGCAGTTGTTACTAGCAAATTAGTAGTTGGTAGGTAGTCAAGTAGTTTCAGTAGTTAGAAGTAGCTTCCGCCGAGGTGCACATTATTGCTTGTAGATGAGTAGCAATTGATATGGTTGCACACTTGTCTCATGCTATACAAAGACCTGATTGTTTGCGACCGTTTATTTGACAATGCATACATGTATGCTGCATGTTGACTGGTCAACTGCAAGCTTTCAATGTTGCAACGAATGTGATACATGTAGTAAGTGTTGCACGAACATCAGTACCGTGTTGTTGCAACACTAATGTTAATAAACGCCCAACAACAAGTCTGTTTACACACTGTTTATAAACACAATTGTTTTAAAAGCGTTGTAGGTTGTTTGAAATCACATGTGTTTTTACAGCGTTAAAAAACAGTTTTCTAACACCTTGACTATTTCCAGATGACTGTGATTGCCCTATGGTCGCAAGGGGACTCGGTAATTATAACTACTCGGCCCTTAAATAATAGGCATTGATTGATTCACTTTGAATCAACATGCGATGCAATTCAACTTGCGCCCTTAGGGGGATCCTTTGCTGGCTCCCTTCCAACAATTCGCACCATTAAAGCTTGCACATATGAGCTATGCTCGGGGGAGCGTGTCCGCAAAAATGAGACTTGAGAGTCTCACCTGATGCAGCTTTGACACCTCCAACACCGTGCACCTTCTTGGTTCCCAATTGAGGTCCTAGGAAAGACCTTCTCTGTCACGAGTAACCAAGGCACTGATGCAACTGCGTGCCCCAGCTTTTTAAAAGAAGAGTTTAATTACATCAATCGCAACCGAACTATGTCCACCTTAGGTTGACCCTAACTACAATTCAAAAATGCTCAATTGATCATAGTAGAGGACCGCCCGAGATGAGCCCACACTCAATAATCCGGTCAAGTGCCTTCACACAATCAATAGCTTTTTTGTCACCTATAATAGATATTTGGATTCAACGACCTGTTTTATGGATATTTTGCGCTTGGTTCACTACTATATTCATTGGTGGCAGTTGTAGCAGGTTGGTACATACTTAGGTTAATTTCGCAGAAAGTGTTTCTGCCACCATGCGTGAGTTCACTCACGTGTGGTGTCTCATTTTCCACTCTCGGTTGCAAGTCCCCACTATCGACTTTGGTGATTACACTCGCAAACCACATAATTATTAACTGTATAATTATAATATCAATCAACCAATTGGTTCACTACATTTATAGAATGCATACAGCTTAAAACTAGCTTCGTGACATTCCTCCCCGTTCTACTTTGCGTCCTCGCAAGGACTTCACACCTGGAAAAAAACACGTCGCATGATCAGTATGGCGACAAGTGCATTTCCATGAAGTAAGTTGGCTCGGGGATTGGAGGGCTTTTTGAACGGAGCATAACTTATCTTCATCGACCTGAGGAATTTCCGCAACAACAGTGGACAGTTCAAGTTGTTGTGCGGTTCTTACATATTATGTTTCGGACCATCACCCTTCCACTTTCTGAGGTACTTGAGAGAGCGTTTCTTCCGAGGTTGGCTCGCCAATATGGCCTCTACCTCATAGTACATTCCGAGGTCCGATTCAACCGTAGGAAGAGGCGGTGGTTGGACCCTTCCACTCAAACGGTAATCCTTCAAAAGCGAAACATGAAACACGTCATGTATTTCCATGTTTGGCGGCAGTTGCAATTGGTACGCCGCGGGCCCAATCCGTTGCAACACCTTACATAGGCCAAGCCATTGGGGTGTGAATTTTAATGTGCCCTTTTGTTTAAGCCCAATGTGCTGGCATTAAGTAGAACGTTTTGCCCCACTTCAAATGCTAAGTCACTTCGCATTTTATCCGCATAGAGTTTATGACGGTTTTGAGCTTCACCAAGGGCTTCCTTCGCTAGCTTCATAATCCGTTGCATTTCTTGCTTTGTTACGCAAAGGTTACCGCTCCGGCATTCCTTTGTGACCTCGGCTTGGACAACTCTGTTTCCGCCGGGCTCATTGGAATTTCCCCATAATTCAAATAGAGTGGGGTGTAATTGGTTGACTCACTAACCGAATTATTCACTGTGAATCTCATTAAGGGCAAAAATTGGTCCCAATCGTCTTGCACACTAGTCACATAGTGCCAAATGGTTTGTTCAATAATTTGATTCTTGCGTTCGGTTTGGCCATCGGTTTGAGGATGATACGCGGTTCATAGAGAGTACGTCACTCCCATCAAGTCCTTTAGTTCACTCCAAAATGAACTAGTAAATCGCGAATCCCTATCGGAAACAATCTGTTTCGGCCAACCATGCGTGCTATGTCATGCCGGTGAAGGACTTGAGCTAGATGGTCTCGGGATATGACTACATGCAGGGGAATAACAGACTGTGGGCTGGTTGTAGGCATACGGTAGTTGGATTTGCTTGTAGAAACATATATAGACAATAACATCTGTTGGGTTTTATGATGGGAAGGTAGATAACGAAGTTATTGAGTGAGGAGAAGTGTATTTGGTGAGCTACAGTCAGGGTAACCGGACACCAGCGTAACCCAGATCTGATGGGTGTAATCGGGGTTATTTTGGGAGTTGTGAGTAAAGAAGGTCTGGTGGAAGGAGTGGGCAAACATCGTGGCAGTCAAGAGCTGGTCATGGAGACGGTCTACTCATCATTGGAGGCGTGGATTGGAGCTGGAGCTGGAGGAGAGCAAGTCCAAGTAGCTTTGACTATGGTCTAGTGCATTCTTGGTTGGTTGTGCTAGATTAAGACATGTGTCATTGACTTGTTCATTGTATAAGCAGTGTGACTGAACAGGTGTAGCTATCTGGTCAGCAAGTTGCCATACCATACCAAGTTACTAGTGCAATACATCCTCGTGTGTTGTATGCAATTGGTGCCTTAGCTGAGATTGTTGTTGTGCGAGTGTGTGACATTGGCACATCCCATCGAACCCTGCTCAGCAAGTACATCTACAAGGAGGAGGTCATCATCCTCACCCTCGTGTAGACTGTTCACTGTACACAGCAAGTGTACAGTCTACACGAGGGTGAGGATGATGACCTCCTCCTTGTAGATGTACTTGCTGAGCAGGGTTCGATGGGATGTGCCAATGTCACACACTCGCACAACAACAATCTCAGCTAAGGCACCAATTGCATACAACACACGAGGATGTATTGCACTAGTAACTTGGTATGGTATGGCAACTTGCTGACCAGATAGCTACACCTGTTCAGTCACACTGCTTATACAATGAACAAGTCAATGACACATGTCTTAATCTAGCACAACCAACCAAGAATGCACTAGACCATAGTCAAAGCTACTTGGACTTGCTCTCCTCCAGCTCCAGCTCCAATCCACGCCTCCAATGATGAGTAGACCGTCTCCATGACCAGCTCTTGACTGCCACGATGTTTGCCCACTCCTTCCACCAGACCTTCTTTACTCACAACTCCCAAAATAACCCCGATTACACCCATCAGATCTGGGTTACGCTGGTGTCCGGTTACCCTGACTGTAGCTCACCAAATACACTTCTCCTCACTCAATAACTTCGTTATCTACCTTCCCATCATAAAACCCAACAGATGTTATTGTCTATATATGTTTCTACAAGCAAATCCAACTACCGTATGCCTACAACCAGCCCACAGTCTGTTATTCCCCTGCATGTAGTCATATCCCGAGACCATCTAGCTCAAGTCCTTCACCGGCATGACATAGCACGCATGGTTGGCCGAAACAGATTGTTTCCGATAGGGATTCGCGATTTACTAGTTCATTTTGGAGTGAACTAAAGGACTTGATGGGAGTGACGTACTCTCTATGAACCGCGTATCATCCTCAAACCGATGGCCAAACCGAACGCAAGAATCAAATTATTGAACAAACCATTTGGCACTATGTGACTAGTGTGCAAGACGATTGGGACCAATTTTTGCCCTTAATGAGATTCACAGTGAATAATTCGGTTAGTGAGTCAACCAATTACACCCCACTCTATTTGAATTATGGGGAAATTCCAATGAGCCCGGCGGAAACAGAGTTGTCCAAGCCGAGGTCACAAAGGAATGCCGGAGCGGTAACCTTTGCGTAACAAAGCAAGAAATGCAACGGATTATGAAGCTAGCGAAGGAAGCCCTTGGTGAAGCTCAAAACCGTCATAAACTCTATGCGGATAAAATGCGAAGTGACTTAGCATTTGAAGTGGGGCAAAACGTTCTACTTAATGCCAGCACATTGGGCTTAAACAAAAGGGCACATTAAAATTCACACCCCAATGGCTTGGCCTATGTAAGGTGTTGCAACGGATTGGGCCCGCGGCGTACCAATTGCAACTGCCGCCAAACATGGAAATACATGACGTGTTTCATGTTTCGCTTTTGAAGGATTACCGTTTGAGTGGAAGGGTCCAACCACCGCCTCTTCCTACGGTTGAATCGGACCTCGGAATGTACTATGAGGTAGAGGCCATATTGGCGAGCCAACCTCGGAAGAAACGCTCTCTCAAGTACCTCAGAAAGTGGAAGGGTGATGGTCCGAAACATAATATGTAAGAACCGCACAACAACTTGAACTGTCCACTGTTGTTGCGGAAATTCCTCAGGTCGATGAAGATAAGTTATGCTCCGTTCAAAAAGCCCTCCAATCCCCGAGCCAACTTACTTCATGGAAATGCACTTGTCGCCATACTGATCATGCGACGTGTTTTTTTCCAGGTGTGAAGTCCTTGCGAGGACGCAAAGTAGAACGGGGAGGAATGTCACGAAGCTAGTTTTAAGCTGTATGCATTCTATAAATGTAGTGAACCAATTGGTTGATTGATATTATAATTATACAGTTAATAATTATGTGGTTTGCGAGTGTAATCACCAAAGTCGATAGTGGGGACTTGCAACCGAGAGTGGAAAATGAGACACCACACGTGAGTGAACTCACGCATGGTGGCAGAAACACTTTCTGCGAAATTAACCTAAGTATGTACCAACCTGCTACAACTGCCACCAATGAATATAGTAGTGAACCAAGCGCAAAATATCCATAAAACAGGTCGTTGAATCCAAATATCTATTATAGGTGACAAAAAAGCTATTGATTGTGTGAAGGCACTTGACCGGATTATTGAGTGTGGGCTCATCTCGGGCGGTCCTCTACTATGATCAATTGAGCATTTTTGAATTGTAGTTAGGGTCAACCTAAGGTGGACATAGTTCGGTTGCGATTGATGTAATTAAACTCTTCTTTTAAAAAGCTGGGGCACGCAGTTGCATCAGTGCCTTGGTTACTCGTGACAGAGAAGGTCTTTCCTAGGACCTCAATTGGGAACCAAGAAGGTGCACGGTGTTGGAGGTGTCAAAGCTGCATCAGGTGAGACTCTCAAGTCTCATTTTTGCGGACACGCTCCCCCGAGCATAGCTCATATGTGCAAGCTTTAATGGTGCGAATTGTTGGAAGGGAGCCATCAAAGGATCCCCCTAAGGGCGCAAGTTGAATTGCATCGCATGTTGATTCAAAGTGAATCAATCAATGCTTATTATTTAAGGGCCGAGTAGTTATAATTACCGAGTCCCCTTGCGACCATAGGAACCCGCGGCTAAAAGATAAAGCGTGCGAGTAAGGCTACTGTTGCGAAGTCGCGAAAATTCAAGTCCTTGACTCCCACTTTGCACGCACGTAAGAGCACTCACTTACGACGTCGTAGACAAATCGTAATTGAATGATCGGCTAAATTCTAATTGCACGTAGGTTGGTCGCCGACTCCCAAGGCCGCAAGTAGATTAAGCGAATTGTAAAAGTCATATGACTTTTTCAATGCATGCGGGTTTGGCGACCAGCTTAAAACACGCCACCTCGCTTGATTAGGTCAAGTGACTTCAATCTATTGTGAGGTTGGGGGAATTAAAAGCCGAGTTGGCTGATAGTTTTCTTTTTCCCTAGCACTCTTGGGTGCCTCACCGCGCCGCCCTTAGCAATGATCATTATCCAAGGGCCGAGTAGTTAGAATTACCAAGTCCCCTTGCGACCATAGGAAGTCGCAGCCAAAAGATAAAGCGTGCAAATAGGTTAATGTCGCCATGGCATGTAACGTTTATGTAACATGTACATGTAACGTCATGGCATGTCATTGCACTAGTAACTTGGTATGGTATGGCAACTTGCTGACCAGATAGCTACATCTGTTTTGAAACAACTCCGTCCACGAGTTGTCCCCTCAGATCGCGCGACACGCCACATGTCACATGTCACAGTGTGGCGCCCCTATGGCATGGACTTTTGCTGCCATGGCCTAGTGGTTAAGGCGCCGATGTTACAGCAGGCCTCTCACGTAAAGGTTGGCCCGGAGGAGAGCCCTCGAGGCTTCGGTGGCTAGTACAAAGAGAGCGGGGGCCACAGGGCAGCTCTGCCGGACGCTGCGCTGGAGATGGAAGGGCTGGGAAATTCGACAATTGAAAAGCACCGAGCTGACTCCCCCATCATTCCGGCAGCGAATCCAACCACGAAAGAGCGCCCCAAAGCCTTGAGCACACATGATGGCATCCAGAAAGTCTCAATCTATACAATCAACGCGCTTCTTAAAGTCAAGGAGGAGAAGTGCAGCACATTGCTTGGTTGCACGAGCATGAGAGATGGCATCCAATGCCGTGAGCACGTTATTCAAGATGTAACGGTGTTTCACAAACCCCGTTTTTTAGAGAGCACCTTAAAGAGCAGCGTTGCTAATTTAAGAGCCAGCACGTTGGCAACTGTAACGGGGGCCTTTTTCTTTGATTCACTAAGTTCTTCACCCAGTGAATCCGACCTCTGTTATCCTAACACGGACTTAGCGCAATTTGATTCAAAAGCAAAGTGACTTCACTTCGCGACTCACAGAATTCGCAACCTCGCGAATTCGGCCAATGCTTCACTGACCGACTCAACTTTTTGGTTCACTTTAATTTACTAGTGAACTAACGACCGGAATTTTGAGAAGGGCTACGCCTCAGAATTTTCCAAGTGCGGGGCGGCACTTTGCCACCCGAGACTGTGAGAGGGGAGGGAGATAAAGAACCCTATCCAAGTTACAATTATTTCCCCAACCTCACTTAGGTTGAATCCAACTTTTTTGGGCGTCTTGGCTACTCGCCAATTCACCGATGATTTTCCTAACAGGCGCAAACCTCTCGCCGTCGTGGGAGGTGCGCTAAATATGTGCTAGCGTGCGCCGCTAAAACTCTAGCCAATGCCTTAGAGATTTTCGCGATTGTTTGTTCAACGCGGGGCCATAGGATAATAGCGACTTCGCTTGATCCCTTTTCTGTTCGGGTTTTAGGGGTATCCTTTTTCCGAATCGGATTAGCCGCCAAGAGTAATTAGGTCCATACCTATTTGCCCTTGCGCTCTAACCTTCCCCCGCGGTTCCCCACGACCGCACGGGGATTCGGATCCCCGAAAACCTTGGAACCTAGGTAGTGATTATTCTTTCGCTACCCTCAAAGCTTGACTTAGGCTTTGAATAGTTCCGATGCATCAATGAGGACGAAGAACTTACTTCGCCGCAATGATATTCATGAACCTTTGGCACTCAGAAGGTTGCCCCAAGTGTAGATGCCACAACCAACCACACACGCTGAGAACCAATCACTCACGTTAAGTACCCCTTAGTACCTATCGGAATTAGCAAGGAATAGCTGCGTCCACAAAACGACTTCGTTAAAAGGCTTTATCCTTCGCAAGCCTGTCCTTGCTCCGAAGAGTTGTTTCTCCGATATATTATTCTCAACGGACTCGCCGGGAAACTAATGACCGAGTTATCATGTGGAATTTATTTCCGCAATTCAACTCTCCAATCCGCAAGTTCAAGCTGCTGCTTCTCATTTGCGACTCATCCTCCGAGATAGACCTTATCTCGTTAAGCATAACCACAGCGCCTCAAACTACTAAGTAGTTGGCGCGGCGTTCACCATCGCGGTAGTATTTATCTTGGGTTCATACTATTCGCGGTACATGAATCTTTGTATTTTCATAGCGATACACGTCCGAGTAGAGCCCCACTCTTAATTCCAGCAATAGTATTACTACAATTATACTAAGCATTCATTCTTCCAAGTACTTATCCCATATTTGGTACTTAGGTCAACCGTCTTCTGGGCTTCGACCAACTATGGTCTAATTTCTTAGCCCCGCGATAATGCTTGCTTCGGCACTGGTATCGCGTTCATGAGTTATGTGGTAGCTGGGCTGTCGAGCCATAAGGGTTAATTATGTCCTTGACGGCTTCCGCCGTCATACATGAGTTCGCTTATATGTGGCGTCTTAAAACCCACTCGCGTGTGCTTTTTCGTGACAAACACTTAGCGTATTTCACATGCATAAAACCCGTTACAATTATTAACATAATAATTACCATTATCAATCAACCCATTGGTTCACTAATCTAGAATGCATAACACCTAGTATACTTATAAGTTATAAGATAGTTGCTGTAACGACGCTAGTACGTACTAGCGTCGTTACAGCAACTATCTTATAATGCGTGGGAAGGGTGATGGGTCTCCAATTGGGAAGGTCTGAGACCTCGCCTTTCTTGTGTAGAAATACAATCACCCCTTTGCGTTGCGTAGTGCCAATTCCCCCGCAATAGAACTCGCTCGCAGTACTCGGTGTAAACGTCGCCGAGTACTAGCCACAAGTGTTGCCAAAAGAGGCAGAGTGCACTGTCCAAACCATCAAGAAGGCCCTTGGGAAGTACGCCATGGAGGCCGAGAAGCGCACCTGAGATGACTACCTCCCCGATAGCATTGGGCTATCGACCGTCCAAGTAGATTGCATTTAACAAACTGTGCTGCTAAGTTGGAGGAGTTTGAGAGTGAGCTAAACTCCACAGGTGACACTATTATGAGCTTGTGCTTGATTGCAACACAAACACGAGCAACTGTCTCTTTGGTGACATGCCATTGCCAACTTGGGCCAACATGTGTTACTTAGTGATAGAATTAGTTGTAACTCCCGCAACTTGCATTGTATTTTACGCATAGTGTGCAATGGTTGACAGGGGCTTGCCACCCTTGCTGGCAATTCAATGACGGTCGTGCATGACTTGTGTTCGATGTGCTTGCAGCGTGGAAATTGCAACGCAAGTGGGGAGGCCTGTCACGCCAAAAGGGCTGGCTTAAGTAAGTAGTTCCTTGCTTATGAGATAAGTGAGAAGGACGAAGTGAGGATTCCATATAGCCATGGTTTGTGTAGCACTTGGCACGTGCTCATGAGGTTGACCTCATGAGCATCTGAGTGCATAAAAACTCCAATTCCTATGCACTCAGTATATAAGGACCTAGCAGCTACACGAGGCGATGTCTACCACTCAGTACATGACCAGTCAGTGTCAAGCGTCGAGTCGAAGGCAATAAGAGTGGTGCTTATGTTGATGTGTCCGAGAGTGGACGAGGTCAATATGTGCTTACAGGTCAGCGCATAGCTGGCAAGGCCTTGTTGGCCTTGGACATCCTATGTGCAAGGTTGGAGAGCAGCAAGTAGTATAAAGGCATGACTACCGTAGTGATGCCTTTATACTACTAGGTGGCACCTTGTGGTGGCAATCAGTTGCTGGCCTTGCAAGAGCTACTTGTGTGTAGGCTGCCTGTCCCAAAGCTGTTGAAGGGGCTCTCCCCATCTACTCCCTTGTGGCGTGTTGCTGGTAGCAGGGGACTACGGCAGGATGTGTTTGTAAAGTTTATGTGTTTGTGCAGAATTTTGAGACCCTCACCAGCAGGCCCTCACTTACGGTAAGTGAGGGGCAAACGTGACATGAGAGGGTAGTGCACGCAGGCCACAACACTGCGCTCGGCCCTGCATGCATCACATGCAGAACGCATGTCAATGTGCGTTCTTATAAGCTATAATATGTAACTACATGAAGTTAAGAGTATTGAAGATGTGTCCCATTACATGTCACACGTGTTAATGGTTGAAAAACACGTTCAGTGCAAGCTATGCCAACGCCACTCACATCACGAATGTCAAGCTGAGACTCTACAATTCCTGCATGCGTGTCACTCATCCTTCAAGGCTTTTTGAACAGCTCTGTCATGTAAGCGCTGACTTCTTAATGTGCATGCACAATTGCGCACTAACCATAAAGCTATTGAAGGGAACGGATAGCCATATTAACGACGGCCAGCCGGCTGCACTACAGCTTGATGCATGGCATAAGTTGTTGGTTTATGCACGACTTGGAGTATGCACTGCGCGTCTATCAATGCAGATTGACTGTTGTGCATGCTACTGCTAATGGTATACAATTGTGCACGTGGCCTGCTTAGCGGCTGCGGCCAGTGTAGGTGCAAACATACAATGACAACATTTGACATCACTTTCGTGCAATTGTATACGCAAATGCCTGAACAATGCATATACGCTTTGCGCAATATGTGTGTGCAACCCTGTGTGCGAGTGCATGTGTGTAATCACCATGTGTTGTGCAACAGCAACATGTAAAACCACCGCGACCAGACGGGCTACATAGCCTCAATGCCATTGATGCACTGCAACATTAGTAAAGGCAAGCAGCAATTTTATGACCGTCGCACGCAAACTAAGTGCTTTACCAACTGCCATGTGATTACAAGCAACCATGGTTGTTTACACTATGCCTCCAATGGTGAATGCAGCAAAGCACGGCCGCCATTAAGAAGCAACCCCAACCTTGAGAGAGGCAGAGCAGGTTTTAACCGCACTAGAGGTGGTTGCACGCATACGCAGCATTGCTAACAATAAGTTATGCAGCCGATGGTAGGACATTGCACCCTTGCATTGTTTTCTCTTATTTCATGTAATTTTCTTAGGCTCTAGTAAAAAGATATGGCTGTGCACCTCGATTCTTGGCATGTGCTACCACCGCTACTATTCATGAATACATACAATACCACCACAACCACTACTCATCAACAATACATACATCATATACGAACGTAAGACTGAGTGAATGACCGACCAATTGGTGGCCAGAAGGACGATACGACAATAGATTGCCGTGTCTTGCATGCTCTTTGATTGGCATTATATATGTAGTTGAAACCGTTGCTGGGATGTTTGCAAGCCAAGGTGCACTGCACAAGTTGGGCAGTAAATGGGATCTGTCTCAATCTCCCATTAGCGCCAGCCTTGCGTTAATGGGAGATGTGCTACACAACATACCATAAGTGGTACACTGCGTCACAGAGTGTTGTCGAAGCTGCAGCTGCTCATACAAGAATAAACCAATGCACACCATGGTTCGTATACATTACCACTGTGACATATGTGGCAATTGTCAACCAATCATAAGCAGTGGTGATGGCTACGCCTGAAGCTCAGTCAACTTCATGACATGCACCAATTTTGGCCAAGTGATGCCTGTTCCAAAGCTGCCTGTCCCAAAGCTGTTGAAGGGGCTCTCCCCATCTACTCCCTTGTGGCGTGTTGCTGGTAGCAGGGGACTACGGCAGGATGTGTTTGTAAAGTTTATGTGTTTGTGCAGAATTTTGAGACCCTCATCAGCAGGCCCTCACTTACGGTAAGTGAGGGGCAAACGTGACATGAGAGGGTAGTGCACGCAGGCCACAACACTGCGCTCGGCCCTGCATGCATCACATGCAGAACGCATGTCAATGTGCGTTCTTATAAGCTATAATATGTAACTACATGAAGTTAAGAGTATTGAAGATGTGTCCCATTACATGTCACACGTGTTAATGGTTGAAAAACACGTTCAGTGCAAGCTATGCCAACGCCACTCACATCACGAATGTCAAGCTGAGACTCTACAATTCCTGCATGCGTGTCACTCATCCTTCAAGGCTTTTTGAACAGCTCTGTCATGTAAGCGCTGACTTCTTAATGTGCATGCACAATTGCGCACTAACCATAAAGCTATTGAAGGGAACGGATAGCCATATTAACGACGGCCAGCCGGCTGCACTACAGCTTGATGCATGGCATAAGTTGTTGGTTTATGCACGACTTGGAGTATGCACTGCGCGTCTATCAATGCAGATTGACTGTTGTGCATGCTACTGCTAATGGTATACAATTGTGCACGTGGCCTGCTTAGCGGCTGCGGCCAGTGTAGGTGCAAACATACAATGACAACATTTGACATCACTTTCGTGCAATTGTATACGCAAATGCCTGAACAATGCATATACGCTTTGCGCAATATGTGTGTGCAACCCTGTGTGCGAGTGCATGTGTGTAATCACCATGTGTTGTGCAACAGCAACATGTAAAACCACCGCGACCAGACGGGCTACATAGCCTCAATGCCATTGATGCACTGCAACATTAGTAAAGGCAAGCAGCA
The DNA here is from genome assembly GCA_009103225.1 of Chlorokybus atmophyticus. Classification (NCBI taxonomy): domain Eukaryota; kingdom Viridiplantae; phylum Streptophyta; class Chlorokybophyceae; order Chlorokybales; family Chlorokybaceae; genus Chlorokybus; species Chlorokybus atmophyticus. The sequence goes on along the minus strand of RHPI01002836.1, from coordinate 345,279 downwards.
ATTTTATGACCGTCGCACGCAAACTAAGTGCTTTACCAACTGCCATGTGATTACAAGCAACCATGGTTGTTTACACTATGCCTCCAATGGTGAATGCAGCAAAGCACGGCCGCCATTAAGAAGCAACCCCAACCTTGAGAGAGGCAGAGCAGGTTTTAACCGCACTAGAGGTGGTTGCACGCATACGCAGCATTGCTAACAATAAGTTATGCAGCCGATGGTAGGACATTGCACCCTTGCATTGTTTTCTCTTATTTCATGTAATTTTCTTAGGCTCTAGTAAAAAGATATGGCTGTGCACCTCGATTCTTGGCATGTGCTACCACCGCTACTATTCATGAATACATACAATACCACCACAACCACTACTCATCAACAATACATACATCATATACGAACGTAAGACTGAGTGAATGACCGACCAATTGGTGGCCAGAAGGACGATACGACAATAGATTGCCGTGTCTTGCATGCTCTTTGATTGGCATTATATATGTAGTTGAAACCGTTGCTGGGATGTTTGCAAGCCAAGGTGCACTGCACAAGTTGGGCAGTAAATGGGATCTGTCTCAATCTCCCATTAGCGCCAGCCTTGCGTTAATGGGAGATGTGCTACACAACATACCATAAGTGGTACACTGCGTCACAGAGTGTTGTCGAAGCTGCAGCTGCTCATACAAGAATAAACCAATGCACACCATGGTTCGTATACATTACCACTGTGACATATGTGGCAATTGTCAACCAATCATAAGCAGTGGTGATGGCTACGCCTGAAGCTCAGTCAACTTCATGACATGCACCAATTTTGGCCAAGTGACTGAACTTATCATATATGCAACTTGCATGGATCACGAGATCAATGAGGCAAGCTGATCTCTGTCACTCCCAGCATCGCGTGCATGCTGCTTGTCTTCCCTCGCATTGACCGCAACTGGCGAATAACATGCTAGTGCAAGCGCAGATCAAATAGCCAAAACCACACCCTTTACTGGGAAATTCATCCCATGCGTCGTTGCAACGAGTGACTCAGCGGTGGCGCTGCTCTGAAGATCGTCACATCCCGAAAGTAACTTCTACATCACCTTTGCTTGCAATCAGCGGCAGCGCCCCGAGACGAGTGTTGCATGCGCATCTCCCATACCCAACATCACCACCGCACATAGCTGTTAGATGTGTGAACCAACCATATGCTTGCGGCACCCTGAAGAGCGATGGCCACTCTCAATACGCGTGCGATGCGGTGATGCAGCAGCAGGCATACGACCGGCATGTACAAGACAACCAGTCGCACAATGTGCCAGACATGCACGGCACGCAGAGTTCGTCTGAGCATCAATCGCGCATATGGGCATGCCAGTGCACCAAAGCAACACGACACCACCACCTCAATCAGAGTGCGTTGTGTTATTGTCATCCAGCCCTCATGGGCAGTGCTGATGAAGCTCGGAAACGCAGTTCCTCTCGCAAGTGCACGCTTGCGGAGCATGCAAGCGAGACCATGCCAACATTCCAAACGTAGCGCCTTTGCGACGCCACTTATGCGCCTGCAAAGGCTGCTTGGCACCTTGCGACTCTTCACTCTGCTCCAGGCAGCGGAACTCCTCCGTCGCCGTACGCCTCCCGTTCCTGCCGTCGTGCGCCGCCGCCGGCTTGGCGGCGGCATGCATACGCTCCAGGACGCAAGTTGGACGAGAATGCAGTCAGCAAAGCAAGGGAGGTTCTGACACGCTGAGTCACGCATCCTCGGGACTTCGTTCGGAACAAAGTCTGCAGCCTCGTCTGCGGCGGCGGGGAAGGCGGAAGTAAGTAAGTGGTCTGTTGTGCCCCCTCCCCAGCTGGACAGAGAAGCGTGGTGGTGCGGCTGCTTGCGTTGCCTTGTCGACGCCGTTGCTTGCTTCTGCCTCCGGCCGGTTGCGGTGCTTGCCTTGACCTGCCAAACAACGTCAGCCTGGGCAGCTGCAGGTTCGGTCAGTCTCTCTCTCTCTCTCTCTCTCTCTCTCTCTCTCTCTCTCTCTCTCTCTCTCTCTCTCTCTCTCTCTCTCTCTCTCNTCTCTCTCTCTCTCTCTCTCTCTCTCTCTCTCTCTGCGTGCGTGCGTGCGTGTGCCCGTGACCGTGACCGTGACCGTGCCTGCCTGCGCGCGTACGTATGTTCACATGCACGCCCGCTGTTTATGAAAGAGTGGGTACCAACAAGAATTGGCAGGAAGTCAAGCAAGCAACCCAGCTGTGCTTGATTGCGGTATGTCTGCATTGATTTCTCAGCTGTTCGCTTGCCGGTTTGGTTACTTCGAGGCTTGCTTTGCTTGGTTTGATGAACCAATGCTTGTTAAGTAACACCGATGGCAAGATGCTGGATTGACTTGCCAACAAGCTTCTCCTTGTTGGCAAGTTGATGCTTGTTTGGTCTGCTGGCATTGCTTTCTTGCCTCCTTCTTCCCCCCGCTTCTTTACGTGCCTGCTTGTGTACGTGTCAGCTCACAGTCTGTCAGCTTGCCTCCGTTGCATGCGAAATTCTGCATCATGCTTGCATGATCACGCAAAGACCGCCAACAGTCATACTGCACAATAGATCACAGCCTTCTCGTGCATGAACATCACCCATGTCACAGTTGCATTCCTCCGTTGCACACCTGATTGTTACTGCAAGCCACTCATGGTCAAGCGCCACCTAGTCTTTGTCCAATGAGTCAACTGTGTGGGTATCTTGGAGTTGTTACGTTGCACACAACATGAATTGGCCATCAACCGAGTTCATAGCCATGGCCGAACTGACTAGTCATGTCATGTACCTGACAGGTTTGAGGGCAAGGCGTTTCTGGTGGCTGGCGCCAGTAGCGGCATCGACGCCGTCACTGCAATGTACCTCGCCACATAGGGCGCCCACGTGTGGAACTGCCTGCCTGCCGCAAAGACTGCCTGGAAGCCCTCACAGACAAACTCCACGCCGCTGACACGCGCCAAGGTGAGCCGCAAACCAATGACTGCATGCAATAGACTTGTGCTTGTGCACAGTACTTTTCACCGTCAAGTGCTGAGCGAGTGCTTCTTGTTCAAGTTGTGCAACAACGGTCGTTGCGTTCGTCATCTGACTGGGCGCGAGTTGACAAGTGGTAAAAAACACATGCACCTGCGTAGCATCAACACTAGTGTCCAGGACCATATGCAGCAGTACTAAACATCCAAATTCGTCACATGCATGCAAACATCTTTCTGGTCTTCGTTCAGGCTGTGGTGTGTAGTGGCGGCGCACGGTAAGCTTGTTGAAGATTTAATAATGCTTCAACAAGTTGAGTGACAAGCAACATTGGTACTGTATTGCTCAGGCAGGCATCGGTGACCGCTACCAAGCATGATCACTGAAGAGGTCGCTCTGCTTGTGGACGTCGTTGCTCCAGAGGATCGGCACCTAGTGCCTCAGGTGCGCTTTGCTTATAGACACATAAGCGTATGACATATATATCTATATATATAAGCTAAGGGTTTGTTTGTGTGATATCAGTTGTTGCAGTATCTGTCATGCGTGGACGAGTCTGACCCGGCATTACTATTCTGCTGGGATCATCGCGCTTTGCGGCGATTCGTATTTGTAGCCAATGCGCATGACCACCTGCCACTCCCACAATGGGTGTCGAGCGCAGTTGGAGGCATGACCATGGAGACATTGATGTCCGACGTGGTGGCGTATGTTGCGCAGGCGGGGGGTAAGCGATTTGAGAGCTTACTAGTTGCTTCGCCCACCTCTGAGCTTAATTCTCGCGCGCTGTACCGCATTGTGGATGTAGAGCGCGACCCGTATGTTCAGGCGTGCATGCATGACATACAGCTGCCATCAGTTTTGGCACGGATGGCACAGATCAAGGATCGGCAGCGAGTGGTGACTCCGGTATTTGTGCAGTTGCCCAACGCTGGCGCTCACTATGTTGATGTTTTCGAGTAGTAGATGTACGGAGACAGTGCACGCGCTTGACTTGCTGCACTAGCCAAGCTTGTACATCATATTATACACGAGTGTTTGATGTTTGGTAATTGTGCTTGACAATGACCACTTTACATATGTGTGCGTTTTAGCATGTACCGCAATCGCGTGCTCAACATGCTGCCTCCGTATTTGTGCCAATGCGATGGATTTGCGCTTCTCAATGTGTGCACAAGTGTTTACCAGAAGACAAACAGATATCATCATAACAACCGCACAATACAGTTCGTGCTTATGTGCCTCAGTGGTTTGCTACAGTCATGATTTGTTATGGTCATTGAGACTTGAGATTGAGAGGTGATAACAACCCATCCAGCCAAGGGGAAAATTGAGAGTGTCGTATGTTGTTGTTTCTGTTCCAAGAATACATAGAGTCGCGCGCATGTGTCCGCTGACAGTAGACAACTTGCCCAACAACAGCAATGACAGTCGGATGACCGATGCGTTGCGCAAGGAAACCGCACACCATTGAGTACAACAAATGGTTTCATTGCTACCTAGTGATAATACCCTAGGTCGCGTACCGTATTGAAATCATAATATATATACTATAATATCCCAATATGATGCTGAAATGAGGGAAATGTCAATAGAAGTGGGGACGATTTACTAACGCCACAATGACCACAAAACACATCTTGAACTTTTATCACCTGTTGCTTCTTGTAGTCTAACCACTCCATCATAAAATGTATGGTAATAGTGTTTTGTTACGCTTATACGACACATTCATACATCACTCGCTATACCATATTTAGCGCAACATACTCCGCCTCGGACACCTGTATTAGCAAGGTCAAAGCATAAAAAACCGTGGTTGTAGTAGCCCGGGCATGGATGTTTGTGACAGCAATGCATCATATATTTATCATCGTTATGTGGCAGTGAGCTGGTACGCACACCCTACTGACAATCATTGTGAGACCATTGATGAGTTACCCCTAGAAAGGGAGGACTGCGGGGCACGACCTTTGTTGTGCTGATTGAGGTTGACTTAGCAAGTGCCATTGCTATGTACCATTACCCCCCCCACCCCCCCCCCC
>RHPI01002836.1:313436-339660 GCA_009103225.1 Chlorokybus atmophyticus | reverse complement strand
CGCTCTTTACTTCTGCCCCCTGACTTGGACCCAACAACATACCGCCTCCTGTCGTGCCATGAGTACTCGCTGCTGTAAGCACTCGACACATACAGTCTTACACCCATGCACCAACAGAAGGCTACTCTATACATATACACATATGTACAACTGCTGCTACTTCACTACACGCATTGTGTAGTGGCCCCTGTCTGCCAACACCTGCACCTCTTCCTGCGGAATAAAGCGCTCCAGCACGCGGGGCTCTGGCTCTGCCCAAGGGCCACATGTCCGGGCAATGTCTGCTTCCTGGAGGGCAAGGCAGCGCCTCACGCACCTGTAGCGTCCGCACCTGGGGCACCGCCTAGGGAGGCTAGCAGCTTCTGAAGTGGTCACGCGGTAGGTGCGTTTGGCCATGGTGCACATGGTGGTGAACAGTCGGGGAACATTATTGTGCACGGTCGACCCCAACGACGGTCAGCGCCCCCCAGCCATATCACAGGGTTATGAAGGACGGTGGGCTTGTCCCTGAAGAACCTGTGATTACACTCGTTATTCACATCATGCAGCATGTACAACTTCACGCAGTTAGAGCAACACCACGCTAGCACATACGTCATTGGGCAGTGGATCTGGACAAGCTTCCTCCCTTTATAAAGAGGAGTCCAGCGCGTCGGATAACATGTGCCATAGTCGGACTCCCGCGCAAACCAGCGCGTCGGCTGGTTCGCATGACGTGTGAGCTCGTGTGCAAGGAAGGTGTCGGCAGGGCCACCCACGCTTGCAAGGTGCACGTCCACCTCATCAACTACAAGACCTCTACTAGCAGAGGTCCCACCTACCCTAGGCCAAATGTAATGCCTAGCTAACGACACAGGGAGACCAACTTCTTTAGCCTCCCAGGCGGCAATGGCCGCCTCCTTCGCCTCTTTCGCTTTTTTCTTCTCCCGATCTTCCTGGCGCCACTGGGCAACTTGCGCTTGCCGACGCGCCTCCTCAGCAGCCCTGCGCTGCCGCTGTGACGTTCTCACCAGTGTGTCTGAGTGAGAGCTTGCAGAAACACACCCACCGTTGACGCCGTAAACAAGGCTGTCTACAACAACGACGCCCACATGCAACACTGTGCATGCAAGTTAAGGCGAGTGTTGTCTTAAAGACTGCCACCTCAGCTATGAGAGAACAGTCTTCGAACCGGATTCACGTCGAGATTAGTCGCGGTCATCATCGACGGCTCTAAAGACTCGAGAGTTTCCCGCGCGAACCGACGGATCAGACACTGAAAGACGAACAGTTACGGCAGTTACAATTGCCGTGACCTAACAGTAGTAGAAGTACCTTGCTAGCATTCTCAACTAGTCAGTTGGTAATGCAAGTCCTTTCCTTTCGGCGTAGTCTTTCGTTTAAACTCTTTCCTTTCTAGCCTTTCTTGAGGAGAGACCTTCCTGAGTAACCATTGTTATATACTTTCTTGCTTAAGTGTTGTGATTGCTGTACGAGTGTGTTGGTGTTGAGGCGATAGTGCATGCCTTCGAGGAGATTGCTATCACTGCCGCAAGCTCTGCAACCGCTCAGCATACCCATACTACCGGGGATTCACCCACTCCCTGCACACTACAACTTGTACGGTACTGTTTGCATACACACACAGTGTCGTTGTTGCACTGCATGTAGTGAGCATCGAAAGCGACTTAGCACCAACTCCGAGTGATCTGCTCTTTGCATTCACGGGCTCACCGTATTGTGTATGTGCATGCTTGCATGATAAAGCTCCATGCGCATTGAGTTCTAGCAACTATCAGTAGAACAGCCACTGTGCCTTGTATCATCTTTGCCCACAAGTCTACTCCCCTGTCAGCTTGACAGTAGGGAAGCGAGCTATGCTGGGCAAGATTCAGTTGCATTACCAACTGCACAGTGGCATATATGCTGGTTGTTGTTATCTCGGCTTGCCCTAGTCTATACAGGAGTGAGCAGGTGTGAATGTTGTTGCGGTCTCAAAGCAAGGCCAGCATCGACTCTGATTGGCTGGAGCCGCCAACCAGGAAGCCGAGGAAGCGCAAGAGTAGTGCGTGGCAGCAGAGAGAAGCTGAGGAACCCACCCTCAAGTCGCACCATCCGGCAGTGAACCAGAGGAAGACAATATGCTCAATATGGATATCACAATGTCATCCTTGAAGGCCTTCAATGGCTAGTGCCAAGGCCACGAGTTTGACCGATGGAGGGACTCCTTCATCGCCGAGATGCAGAAGCAAGGGAGGAGGGGAAACCCGTTGACAAAACAAGAACAGTTCATTCAGCTTCCTCAGTTCCTAGACAGCAGGCCTTACAAAGACTACCAGATGTTCAAGGACGAACTTGAGAAGGAGAAGCTGAGCATGGAACCGAGATATAAAGTCAGCGAGGAAGCATTCTTACCTGACTTGTCTGGCGTGAAGGACCCTAACCAAGAGCAAATTCGGGCAGCAACCAGGCAGGCCAAGGCAATGTTTTTGCAGGCTCAGAAAGAGGCACAGGAGAACCTGGAGAGGGTATGGGCTCTGAGGAAGCCTACAACGGACTTCTTGAAAAGACTTGAAAAGAAGTACCGGCGAGACACTGCATGCACCTATGAGGACTTGCAGCAATTTCAGAGGAAGGCTGGTGAGAGCACCGGCAAGATGCACTACAGGTTGCGCACCTTGTGGGATGACGCTGGCAACCGAGTGCATACAGAGATGCAAGTGTGTGGACAGTTCCTCCGAGAACTGCCCTACAAGCATCAGCTCGCAGTCTGTACTGAGATGGAGCGGAAGTATGAGGAGATGGAAGAGTGGGACTTCGACTTCCTGGGGGAGGTTGCTGAAAGGAAAAAGCGGGAGAGCAAGAAGATAGAGTTGGTGATGAAGACCAGCTCTGCCTCCAGCTCCACCAGCAACCAAGCCAAACCACAAGAAGAAAGCAGGAAGAAGCCCTTTGCGAAACAAGCTCATGCTTCAGAGCCACAGAAGGAACCATCACCTGCCTTCAAAACCCCAACAAGTTGTTTCTGTTGCGGCTCTGGTGGACACCGAAGAGAAGAGAAGAGTGTCCATAATTGAAGGAAGGCAAGGTGGAATGTCAACACTGTGGGAAGAGGGGGCACACCGAGCAAGGCTGTTTGGGAAAACACCCGGAGAGGAGACCAGCCAGGCCAGGTGCTGCCAAAGAGGCGAACACCGCCGCGCAGCCTGCAACTTATACACATGCTGTCATGTTAACCGTCGAAGAGGGCTTATCCTTCTCGAGTATGCCTACATCCAGCCCACCTCCCGGGCTACCAGCATAGCAGTCCTCTTCAACAAATCCGACTCTCCCGCGCTACATGCATCAGTCCCTCCTAACGACTGGACATTTCCGGGACAGTCCTCGTAGGTACCCCGCGTAGCTGATACGTTGGAGGTCCGACCCTACACCCACAACTTCCTAGCCATACGTTGGAAGTCACGACCACCCAACCTCGCGGTCCAGTCCAGACCTTGGAACTTCCGACCATGAGGTCCCTCGAACCTAGCTGATCCGTTGTGAGTCTACCTCGCTGCCCGTGCACATGGAAAAGTCAGCGCGAACCACAGGTGGTTACAACTGTTGTGACCACCAGATTACGGGTCAGGACCAGACTCACGACCATGTGCCTACAGTATGGTGGCAACGTCCGACGACCATTAATGGTGCAATGTTATCACCTCGTTGCTGCTTCGCGGACCATACTGGTGTGATTATAACCAAGATTCACCGACAGTATGGTGGCAAATAAATCCGCACCAGTCATGGTGGTGAGGTTACACCAGCTGTGGTGCAAACGGTTAAGACCACCATGGGCTGTGATCTTCATACCATGCATGGTGTGTTACCACCTCGTTGCTGGTCCGCGGACGACACTGGTATGGCTGTAACTGGTATCCATGGCCACTGCGGCATGACCGTCACACCATTAATGGTTATGCCGATAGACACCATTGTGACATTACATTCATACCAGTCATGGTCATGACGGTTGTCACCATGGCGGCCTAACCATCACGCCATGTGTGGTGGAAACCGCGATCACCAGTATGGCATGAACGCCATCACCAGTGTTGGTCACAACATTCATTACCACCATGGTCCAACCATCACGACATGCATGGTGCATACTTTCGCGACGAGTATGGCACAACTGTTGTGCCAGTGTTGGGAAGATGCATCACCACGAGAAACCGTTATTGTTTGTGGCAGTTATACCATGCATGGTTTCATCGTCATGCGAATTGTCAAAAGCATGCACAAGAACCGCACAACAACGCCAGTTGGCAACTCGCAATGCAACCGGAGAGAAACTTGCAGAAGGCCAAGATATGGTTTATCGGTGCAAGTACATTATGTATGTACAATCTGCTAGCCAAATTTGCTGCTTATAGCCCCACTACAGCATTAGCTTGAGGCAACACGCACAAAGCAACCCTGCGCGCTGCCTTGCCAGGCATCAGATACTCAGCACGCCACTGCACTCCTGGCTTCTTCTTCGTTGACCACCACACGACCTCGTGGTCTCCCTCCCACTTGACCCAGCGCTTGTCAAATGCAACCCTCAGCAACTCGTCGACTCGCTCACAAGTGGTAAACAGCAGCTTAGGGTCCTTTGTTGAGAGTATTCCTACATACGATCAGCATCGACCCTCCACACAGGAGTAGAAGGTCGTAAGGACGAGCACTAGGTCCGGACTTAGCAAGATGGCGTCGTCGGACCAGACTCCGGACTCCAGACTGGAGCCTTACTAACTGCTTCATATGTCCGCGTATATTTACTCATATCAGGCGTGTAAGAGCTTGTTGAGAAGTTATGGTTGTAAGCAAAACAACGCAGCTTAGAGCGCGTTAAAAGGCAAAGTATAGCTTACGCAGTGCTTGCAAACGTAGACGTGTGTGTAACTGGCTGGTATAAGAACCAGCGGACAACTTGTAATAGATGAATGTGATGTGACTTGTGTATGCTCTGGTGGTGGTAGCTCTGTCTCTGTGTGTCCATGCTTGCCTCAACTACATGTGCATGCTAGTACTTCAACAGGTTATGGGCCCACACTACGCTTGAGGAGTGTGAGACTAGCTTGTGTGCATAGTAGTTACACTACGGTAGCTTGTTGGTAGCAGAGCCTTGTTGAGGATATTCTTGTATCCGGTCAGCTTGCCTTGTGGATAAGAATAGCCGCGAGAAGATTCAGGCGCGAGAAGGTTCCAGTCGAGAAAGGTCCAGGCGAGGACTTCAGTCGAGAAGGTTCCAGGCGCGGAGTCGAGTCCGGAGTCTGGAGACTTCCAGGCGCTGTAGAAGAAACGTTGTAGCTCGGTGGTTACGTCATTGTATGGCGCGTGTTGTAGCTTGTTGGAAAGCTCTCAAAAGTAGCTACGTGTTGCAACTTGGAGCGCAGAAATCGGTTGAGTGTAGAAGTCGTGGTGGCTTCTAGAGTAGACAGGTGCAGAACTGGCGGGTATAAAAGCCCGCGGTGTGACTTTGTTGTAATCCTTAGAAAGCCTTTTGGATCAGCCTTGTGTGTATGCTCTGGTAGAGTGTGTGTACTTGTGCTTGCACCAACTCCATGCATGGTCAGTAGTGTCCGAATCTCGACAGGTTATGGGCCCACACTACGCTGGTCTAGCCAGTGTCAAGAGGCGTGATAACGGCAGTAGGCTAGGTAAGGAGTTCTAGCTAAATCTTGTGAGGTTGAGTCCTGGAAGATGGCAACCAACTACGACAAGGTGACCGTGGAGCCTTTGGACATGGACAACTACAACACATGGAGCGTGCGCATGAAGATGTTGCTGGTACACAAAGACTTGTGGGAGTGGGTGGACCCGGAGGAGGCTGACCCTATGTCTACAAGGCAGAGTTCGGTGTTTAAGCAGCAAAGTGGGAGAGCGCTTGCCCTGATCGGTCTCAACATGAAGGATCATCACTTGGTGATGGTGGATGGCTGCAAGACTGCACGAGAAGCTTGGGAGAAATTGGCATCGCACTTCAAGGCGAAGAATAGCGCGAGGAAGGTGCAGCTAAAGAGAGAGCTCGCTGGTTGAAGAAGCAAGGCGCAGCGGAGCCTCTTACCAAGTATGTGTCGCGTGCACGAGAGTTGCAGAAGGACCTTCAAGGCGTTGGCTATGAGGTGAAAGAGTCCGAATTGGTGTGGCAAGTACTGTCTGGGTTGCCTGAAGACTATGACACGATAATCACGGTCTTGGAGGGCTTGGAGGCAGAACCCACGGTGGACAAGGTGGTTCCAAGATTGCTGCAGGTGGAGTCGAGGCTGGCGAAGAAGCATGAGGAAGGCCCAGAGGCGTTGGCTTTGTCAGCGACTTCAGGAAGAGGTACTGATCGTTTTCAGCATGGGTCTGGGCGTTCAGTGGTGATGGTGGCGGTTCTAGTGGTGGTGGTAGAGGAGCGTCAAGGAGTGACAGGGTCTGCTACTATTGCGGGAAGAAGGGTCACATCAGGGTGCATTGCTCGATGAGGAAGCAGCACGAAGAGGAGCGTGGTGAAGAGAAGCATCATGCCATGACGGGACGTGTTCGAGAAACGCCTATTGCCTTTCATGCAACAACGGATGGTGAGGCAGCTGGTTGGGTGCTGGACTCGGGTTGCACGAGGCATATGACGGGTGATCGTGAGAAGTTGGGGAAGTACAAGGTCTTGGAAAAACCTATGAAGGTGAAGTTCGGCAAGACGGAGGTCTTCGCGATTGGTGTAGGAGAAGCCAAAATCCTGTCCTCGGTTGGAGGAAGGACGAGGCAAATGTTGTTGAGAGAGGTTTTGTATGTCCCAGGGCTAGAGGTTAGCCTATTCTCTGTGCGCATCGCGGCGAGAGTTGGTGCTGTTACAGTGTTTAGTGGGGACATAGGAAGGGTAGTGCTGCGTGGTGTCACAGAGTTGGTTGGCATCAACGTTGGAGGGCTCTACATTATTAAGGAGGTCAAGGGTGCTGTAACAGTCAAGGCCGAATTCTGTGATTTTCATGGCCGTTTTAGGCCTTATTTGTAAGGTACATGTTTTTAATGACTTGTGGCGGATATCGGCGAGTTATGAGTCTGCCGCGGATATCGACCGGGGCCCCAAGACCAGTCCGGAAGGTGCCAGAAAACGGAGGGCCAGTCGAGAAGGGCTCGACCAGATTTCTGGAAGGGCCTGGCGCCAAGTAGTATAACTTGACCATATGAGCAGCAAATTAGGAGATCTTTGGTGCGTTGGAAAGGTCTAAAAGTTTACTACAAGATTATGCAAGAATATCTTAGCTTCTAGTTCCGTCTAGCGCTAGAATCGTCTAGACAGTAGCATGTGCAGACTGGTAGGTATAAAAGTGACATTCTACAACTTGCAATACAACCTTTAGCTCACTAGTTTCTTGTGTGCAAGCTTGGTGGTGGCTAGAAGAGGTTGCTAGCGTGTGTCCACTGGTGTGTGCTTGCTTGTGTGACGATCCAAGGCGCTACACAAGTCGGTGTGTAGCTTCGAGCGCAAGCGCGTGCGTACGCGAGTGGCGGGGCGCGCGTGTGTGCTTGGCAGAGGGGGCAAGGTTCCGGTGTGAATACCGTGTCTTGGTGAGAGGGTTGTGGATTGGACCAACTCACAGGTGACAAGGCACGAGCACCGTCACAACTGGTATCGGAGCACGGTTTACGAAGGTGAGATAGGAAGTGTGTGGGCGTTTACACTCGGAAGCGGAGTGTAGTGTGTTAGTGGAGATGGAGGATGCTCGCATGGAAGAGCTTCAAGCTGCCATCTTGGCACTGAGGGAAGAGCTTCATCACACTCAAGCGGCGGCACAAGCACAACGCGAGGCGTATGAGCATGCGATGGCGCGTGTACAAATTCCCATGGCATCAAGCTCGCGCGTGCATGTGAAGGTGCCAAAGCCCAAGCCATTCAGGGGTCAACGTGATGGAGATGCAGTGGATGAATGGATTTTTCAAGTATCGTCTTGGTTGAAGCTCACGGAGGTGCCCACGCATCTGCACGTGGAGGTTGCAGCGACATTGCTTGAAGGTGCAGCACTTGTGTGGTGGAGGCATCGATGTACGCGTGTTGCAAACGGGTTGGCGCTACCATTGACCACCATGGAAGAGTTGGCACTGGAGGTCAGGCATCAATTTGTTCCCGTTGAGAGCGTGAAGGCCGCACGCGACAAACTTGCAGCCCTTGTGCAAATGGGGTCGGTGATGGCGTACACGGCCGCGTTTCAGCGATTGGTGATGTCCATACCCAATATGACCGAGGAGGAGCAGTTGGACAGGTATACACGTGGTTTAAAACCTTTGGGGCGTAAAGAAGTGGAGCTACGGGACCCGAAGACACTCGCGGAGGCTATACGCATCGCGGAGCGTCTCGACGCGTTGTACTTCAAGTCCACCACAAGAAACACTGACTGGAGGCAAAGGCATGGTGATCAGCCCCGGGGAGGCTTTCAACATGCATGGAGACGAGGAGAACCAAGTCCAGCACTTGCCAATGGAGGTGGAGCTGACTCTGGGCCTGCACCAATGGAGGTGGGTGCTATACACACGCATGGAAGTGAGGCGAAGCACGGCGGACGTGGTGAAAGAGGTAAAGGTGTGCGCAAGTGTTATGCGTGTGGGTCGACGGAGCATTTGGCGTACGGATGCCCCAAACGAAGCACGCAAAGGCCAACACCGGATGGCAACCCTCGCCGTGATCGTCGCGTCAACACCATGGAGCAAAATGGCGTGGAGCAGGAAAACGACTTCCCCCAGTAGGTGAGGAGGCTACTGCTGGGGATAGGAAGGAGCCTCATGCACGGACGGATGCTGTGACATTTCCATTAAACAAGCAAGAAGAGATGGCTTTGAACGCGCCAATGGTTGTGAGTTATGCAAACGAGGAGACAACAAAGTACTTCGGGCTTCGAGCACACATTTGCGATGACCAAGGACGATGGAGAGAGTGTAAGCTCATGATTGATAGCGGTGCCAACAGCAACTTTATGAGTATTGATATTGCGCGGCGTTACGGTTGGCTTTCGTCATTACGAGGAGGTGAAGTGAAGCTCGCTGATGGAGAGCCACCCTCTGAAGGTGATGGCGCTGCGTTTATGACCAAAGAGTTGTGCGTTTGCATTGGGAAGATGAAGGAGAGCATGCGGTTTTGCTGCATCACCCTACGGAACGGGTTTGATGGGATTTTGGGACTACCGTGGCTATGGCAACATAATCCAGCCATCAATTGGAGGAAGCGCGTGCTCACCATCGAGCGAAACGGTGGAGAGTCCATTCAAGCTGCATCGGACGTCATCGAGGCGCGGCACGCACAATTAGGTGGTACGACAATTGCCCAGATCTCTTATGTGCAATCGAGGAAGTTATTGTCTCCACGGAAGGCAAAGGCTGCATGGTTGTGCGTGGTGCGCGAAAACACTGCAAAGTCAGCACCGGAGCTGAGTGACGATGTTCAGACGGCTACTATGGACCCCGAGGTGTGTAAACTTGTTAAAGAATACCAAGATATCATGGTGGACGGACTTCCATCTGGTCTACCACCTCCACGGAGCGTAGACCACCGTGTGGAGCTGATTGAGGGCGTGCACAAGCCACCGTATCGACCCGTATACAAGTTGTCACCTTTGGAACTGGAAGAGGCCGAGAGGCAGGTGGCGGACTTGCTGAAAAGAGGCTACATCAGGCCTAGTAAGTCCCCCTATGGTGCACCTATTTTGTTTGTACGAAAGAAGAACGGGAGCTTGCGCATGTGCGTCGACTACCGAGCTCTCAACAACATCACGAAGAGGAATTGCTTTCCACTCCCACGTATCGACGAGTTGCTGGAGCAATTGCAAGGTGCGCAGTACTTCACAACACTTGATCTTGCTGGAGGTTATCACCAAATTCGCATCGCGCCCGAGGATGTGGAGAAAACAGCTTTTAACACACGTTATGGGCACTACGAGTGGTTGGTCATGTCCTTCGGACTTACGAACGCACCGGCAACATTTCAAACGCTTATGAACAGCGTTTTTGCTGACTTGATTGGTAAGGGAGTCCTCGTGTACCTCGACGACATTTTGGTGTACGCGACAACAAAGGAGGAGCACGTGGCACTTCTACGGCGCGTGTTGCAGCGTTTGCGCGAACACAAGTTGTACGCCCAGCTACAAAAGTGCAAATTCTTGCTTCGAGAGGTGGAGTACCTAGGCCACATTGTGTCGCATGAAGGCATCAAGCCGGACCCCAACAAAGTGCAGGTGGTGCGCGAGTGGGCTGCCCCGACCAATGTAAAGGAGGTGATGTCCTTTTTAGGCCTTGCGGGGTATTATCGCAAGTTTATCATGGGGTTTTCGCGCATAGCTGCTCCCTTGACTACCCTACTCAAGAAGGGAAAGCATTGGAGCTGGTCAGCAACAGAGGAACATGCATTTGCTGCGTTGAAGAAGGCGCTGACGGAGGCACCAGTCCTGGCTCACCCCAACATGGAAAAGACATTTATTTTGGCTTGCGACGCATCCGACACAGCCGTAGGAGCTGTTTTGCAGCAAGACCATGGCAACGGCCTTCAACCAGTAGCATTCTTCAGCAAGAAGATGCGTGGTGCGGAGCTGAATTACCCCGTGCACGAGAAGGAACTTTTAGCGCAAGTCATGGCGCTACGACAATGGCGTTGTTTTTTGGAAGGCAAAAAGTTCGTGCTTGAGACGGATCACTCTCCACTGAGGTACTTACAAACACAACCTCATCTGAGTCGCAGACAAGCTCGATGGCTTGAGTTCTTTCAACTTTTTGACTTCGATATCAAGTACAAGCCCGGTACGTCAAATGGTGTTGCTGACGCGCTGAGCCGGCTTAATGCAATTGAGGCACTCGCTCAAGTGCAGCCCGAGTGGACCGACCAGATTCGGCAAGTGCTTCGTGAAGACACGGAGGGTATGAAAGTGTTGCAAGAGCTGGAAAATACAGCTACGGACACAAGTGGGCACTGGTCAATGCGCGACGGGCTGCTGTGGCACCATGGGCGCTTGTACATCCCCAACGTCGCGCATATCCGTGTGAAGTTGCTGAAGGAAGCTCATGATGTGCCCATTGCTGGTCACCAAGGGTTGGAAAGGACTTTGGCAAGCTTAAAACAGCGTTTTTACTGGCGAGAGATGCATCGCGATGTGCGCGACTACGTGGCGTTGTGCGACGCATGCCAAAGGGTGAAGGCAAGCAACCAAAAGCCAGGTGGGTTGCTGCAACCTCTCCCTGTGCCATTGTCCAAGTGGGAGCAAGTTACCATGGACTTTATCACGGGGCTACCAAAGACAAAAGAAGGGTACGACGCTATACTTGTGTTCGTCGATAAAACCAGCAAAATGGTACGCTTGGCACCGTGTAGTGAGTCTTGCACGGCACCGGAGGCAGCACGCTTGTTCGTGAAGCATGTATTTCGTTCTCATGGATTACCACGAAGCATTGTGAGTGATCGCGACCCGCGCTTTACAAGTAAGTTTTGGGAGGCGCTGCATAGTGCACTGGGTACCACACTGAAGTTTAGCACGGCATTCCACCCGCAAACTGATGGGCAAACGGAGCGGGCCAACCGTGTGATCGAGGACATGCTGCGTTGCTACGTTAACGCGCGACAAGACAATTGGGAGGAGCTGCTTGAGTTGGTTGAGTTTGCGATCAACAACCACCACAATGCAAGCACAGGTGTCACTCCCTTCCTTATGAACTACGGGCAACATCCATTGACACCGTTGACGGCATGGACACCGCGACGACATGACGTGCGTGTGGAGGCAGCTAATGACTTCCTTACAAAGTGCGCGGACATTAACAAGGCAGCTAGGGATGCGTTATTGGTGGCACAAAATCGGCAGAAGCAGTACGCGGACGCGCATCGCCGACACCTCACGTTTCAGGAAGGCGACATTGTGTTACTCTCCGCGAAGCACGTCCAGGTGCGTACGGGAGTTCGCAAGCTGAATGAACGCTGGTTGGGACCATTTAAGGTCAGCAAAGTTATCTCGGACGTGGCGTACAAGTTGGAGCTACCCGACACCATGCGTGTGCACCCCGTTTTTCACGTCTCCCTTCTAAAAGCATATCGAGGACAACCACCAGAAAGGCCGCCCCCCGAAGTTGGCACAGACGGTGAACCCGAGTGGGAGGTAGAAGACATCCTTGGTGAGAAGTTTGTGCATGGCGTACGCAAGTTCTTAGTGAAATGGAAGGGCTATCCGTTGCATGAAGCATCCTGGGAGCCAGAGGCACACTTGACTAATGCTCAAGACGTTGTGCGTGCCTATCTTGCTCGACGACAACCTCGCGAGCTTCGAGGACGAAGCTCACCTGGGGGGGGAGGAGTGTAACAGTCAAGGCCAAATTCTGTGATTTTCATGGCCGTTTTAGGCCTTATTTGTAAGGTACATGTTTTTAATGACTTGTGGCGGATATCGGCGAGTTATGAGTCTGCCGCGGATATCGACCGGGGCCCCAAGACCAGTCCGGAAGGTGCCAGAAAACGGAGGGCCAGTCGAGAAGGGCTCGACCAGATTTCTGGAAGGGCCTGGCGCCAAGTAGTATAACTTGACCATATGAGCAGCAAATTAGGAGATCTTTGGTGCGTTGGAAAGGTCTAAAAGTTTACTACAAGATTATGCAAGAATATCTTAGCTTCTAGTTCCGTCTAGCGCTAGAATCGTCTAGACAGTAGCATGTGCAGACTGGTAGGTATAAAAGTGACATTCTACAACTTGCAATACAACCTTTAGCTCCCTAGTTTCTTGTGTGCAAGCTTGGTGGTGGCTAGAAGAGGTTGCTAGCGTGTGTCCACTGGTGTGTGCTTGCTTGTGTGACGATCCAAGGCGCTACACAAGTCGGTGTGTAGCTTCAAGCGCATGCGCGTGCGTACGCGAGTGGCGGGGCGCGCGTGTGTGCTTGGCAGAGGGGGCAAGGTTCCGGTGTGAATACCGTGTCTTGGTGAGAGGGTTGTGGATTGGACCAACTCACAGGTGACAAGGCACGAGCACCGTCACAGGTGCGGACGTGCACAAGAAGACGAAGGTGGAGGTGTCCAAGTCAGCACCGGTTGTAAAGAGAATGAAGAAGAAGGCCAAGGTCGAGCCTGTTACTCATAAGGGAGCGCCAGCACAACCTCCGTCTCCCCCATGTCGTGGCCGACGTTGATAAGGTCCGCCCACAGCTCTCTCGCGCGTGCAACATACTTTGTGATGGGTTCTGCTGCCTTCTTCCTGAGTGCGCTCAGCTGCTTGCGTAGCTGCAATTTTCTGGCTTGTTCTTGGCTCTGAAAACGGCTGATAGCTTTTCCCAAGCTTGTCTACCATCATCACATGCAGTGAGCATGGGAAAGTGATGCGGTTTGCAGTTCAACACAAGCAAAGAGTGTGCTTCTACTGAATGCTCTGACCACACAGTGTTCGCTCCTGGTGTTGGTGGTGGTGCCTTCGGATCAACATACTTCCACACCTTCTTATGGATGAGCAAGGCCTTCATCTCCACGCACCATGTGTTGTAGTTGTCGGTGTCCAGCTTTGCAATCTGCCCCTTGTCATAGGTCGCCTCCATCTTTGTCGTGCCTGCCTTCACTTGCAGTTGACACCCAAGGCTTGTTGAGATTCGGACACTACTGACCATGCATGGAGTTGGTGCAAGCACAAGTACACACACTCTACCAGAGCATACACACAAGGCTGATCCAAAAGGCTTTCTAAGGATTACAACAAAGTCACACCGCGGGCTTTTATACCCGCCAGTTCTGCACCTGTCTACTCTAGAAGCCACCACGACTTCTACACTCAACCGATTTCTGCGCTCCAAGTTGCAACACGTAGCTACTTTCAAGAGCTTTTCAACAAGCTACAACACGCGCCATACAATGACGTAACCACCGAGCTACAACGTTTCTTCTACAGCGCCTGGAAGTCTCCAGACTCCGGACTCGACTCCGCGCCTGGAACCTTCTCGACTGAAGTCCTCGCCTGGACCTTTCTCGACTTGAACCTTCTTGCGCCTGAATCTTCTCGCGGCTATTCTTATCCACAAGGCAAGCTGACCGGATACAAGAATATCCTCAACACTCCCACGCGGGCAGCTTGGCCTTTGACACCTTCGATGCCAACTCCTTGCGTACTTCTGTGCGACGAACTCCCACGCCATCCTTTGCTCTTCCAACCATCTTAAAAACACTTCCCGCACCTCTCATGAGCGCCTCCTTGAAGCTCTTCACTTGCACACCCTTATTGCAACTCTCATGGTCATTTGCATGTGCTCCCACGTGCTCACTCTCGGCAACGTCCTGCACACCACCACCACCATGCTTCTCCTTCTTGTCCTTGCTGATGCCAACGCCTCCTTTGGCTCCCACGGGCTCCGGAACTGCACCTTCAGCCTTCTTAACACCACCAGCAACCTCCACACATGGAATCACTCCACCACTCGCATGTGACACGCTCTTCGTCACCTTCTCTTGAGCTGAGTTGTTGCAGGGCTACCAGCAGAGTATGAGGTCGTCGCAACCCTGCTGGAGATGTCATCATCGGAGTTGACGTTGGACGATGTGCTACCGAAGCTGCTCACCGTGGAGGAGAGGGTTGTGAAGAAGGACGAGCAAGTGGATGCCGTTGCCTTCTAGACCGGCAAGCACGCAAAGAAGAGCAACCATGAAGAGAAGTACAAGGGCCACAAGCCAGGCAATCCTCGTCATAAAGACCTCACATGCCACTGGTGTGGTTGGACGGGGCACATTGTGAAAGAGTGTAGGAAGAAACAACAGGGGCAACCTAGAGCAAGCACCAGCAACAGCGGCAACGAGCACCAACACAAGGAGAAACATGTCGCCTTCACTGCATCCAGTTCGAGGGCGGGCACAGCTTTCTGGGTGGTGGACTCTGGCTGCGATCGTCATCTCACACCAAACAAGGAGGTGATGGAGGGCTACAGGAAGCTGACGTCCACAATTAAGGTGGCGGGCTTCGGTGGCGAAGTACTGGTGGCTGAGGGAGTTGGCAACGTACGACTCCAGTGCAAGGTTGGTAACACACTACGCGAGGTGTTGTTACGCAACGTCCTGCATGTTCCTAAGGCTATTGCGAGTCTATTCTCTGTGAGGGTTGCGGAGCGCTTAAGCGCGGAGATCCTATTTCGGAAGGGTGGCTGCACAGTCATCCTTGATGGGGTTGTGCACATGGTTGGAATCGCTGATCCGGGAGGGCTCTACCACGTGGAGCAGCACCCTAAAGACATTGACATTCAAGCCATGGTGGTGAAGGACAAGGAGTCGCCAACATTGTGGCATTGAAGGTTCGGGCATCTCAGCTACGTCAACCTCACTCGCCTTGTCGCTGAGAAGATGGTCAAGGGCATCCATCTCAGCACAGAAGAACTCAAGAATGCGTCAGGTGCACTTTGTGAACAATGCCTGGTTGCAAAGCAGCATGCTATGCCATTCCCATCATCCTCTTCTAGCAGTCAGCATCCTTGCGGGCTTGTGCACATGGATGTCTGTGGCCCTATGCGCATTGTGGCGAAGGGAGGGGCCAGGTACTTTGCTACATTCCTCGACGACTACAGCAAGCTGTCCATTATCTTTCCATTAACGCTCAAGTCAGAAGTTGCTGGAGCTGTGCGCACAGTTACGGCCTTGTTGGAGACGCAGTCTAGCAACAAGATGAAGGCAATGAGGAGTGACCGGNACAAGGAGTTGAAGGAGTTCTTCGCCAGCAAGGGCATACGCCACGAGACAACGGCACCCTACACCCCGCAGCAGAATGGAGCAGCTGAACGCCTCAACAGGACACTCCTGGAGCGTGTTCGAGCCATGCTCAACGACACAAAGATGGAAGACAGTTTGTGGAAGGAGGCGGTACTCACTGCCAACTATAATCGCAACAGGTCTCCGGTGAGCTCAGAGCAGAAGACTCCGTGGGAGCACTTCTATGGAGCAACACCAGATGTGAGTGGTATGCGTGTGTTTGGATGCACGGCATATGGACTAGTGCTTACAGGATCTTGCTCGAGGACACTCAGAAGATCATTGTGAGCAGAGAGGTGGTTTTCCACGAGGGATTATCACAACCAAAAGCAGGCTTCTTTCCTGAAGATGATGCACAGCCGGANACAGGCAAAGCCATCATCAACAACAAGGGTGAGTAGGACTCAGCTGTAGCAGGCCAAGAGGAGCCGTACCAACAGCAGGAGCACGCAGCTCGGAAATACCCAGTGAGGGAGAGAAAGGCACCTGATTCTTACACAAGGCACACGTCGCCAGTGTGCAGAATGAGGAGCCAAGCACCTACGAGGAGGCATTGTTAGCACTGGATGCGGAGCAATGGCAGCGTGCTATGGACGAGGAGATTACGTCACTCCATGCCAACAACACTTGGTCACCGGAGCAGCTACCGCAAGGAGTGAAGACCATTCCAGTGAAATGGGTCTTCAAGGTGAAGCGTGATGGTCAGGGCAACATTGAGCGCTACAAGGCAAGACTGGTGGCAAAAGGCTTCTTGCAGCAGGAAGGTGTGGACTTCAACGAAGTGTCTGCACCTGCAAGTAAGCATACCACCTTCCGTGCACTGCTAGCTGCGGTTGCTGCTGAGGACCTCAAGCTGCATCACCTCGACGTGAAGACTGCCTTCCTCTACGGAGAGCTGGAGGAGGAGATCTTCATCGAGCAACCACCTGGATATGAGGAAGGGGAGAGAGGCACAGCGTGCAAGCTGATCAAGGCACTGTACGGGCTGCGACAGGCACCGCGTACGTGGCACATCAAGCTCACCAAGGAGCTGGAGGCACTTGGCTTCACCGCATCCTCTGCAGACCCTGGGCTCTTCATCTATGCAGACAACAAGGTCTGGCTGCTCGTGTATGTTGATGATATTATCATCACCGCCAGGCAGGTGCACCACCTGCAGGGGACGAAACTTGCTCTACAGCAAGCATTCTCAGTCCATGATCTTGGAGAGGCCAAGTGGTTCCTTGGCATGGTGATTGAGCGCGACAGGGCTGCTCGCACAATCAAGATCAGTCAGGAGCAAATGGTGAGCAGACTCGTCACCAAGTTTGGGCTCACTGAAGCGAAGACCACGACCACACCGTTGGCACTTGGCACTGCCCTTATCAAGGCAAAGGATGAGGACGTACTCGACAAGGCTCTGTATCCATATGGTGAGCTGGTAGGCAGCATGCTCTATCTGGCAGTGTGCACGCGTCCCGATGTTGCACATGCTGTGGGAGTACTTGCTCGCTACATGTCTGCACCGAGCATGGAGCACTGGAGAGCAGCAAAGGGAGTACTACGCTATGTTGCTGGGAGCGCAACAGTTGGCATCAAGTTTGGGAGCGGGAGCATTGCGTTGGAGCGCTACTGCAACTCGGATTTTGCTGGTGACCTCAATAGCAGGAGGTCCACTACAGGCTACGTCTTTAAGCTGAACGGAGGCGTGATGAGCTGGAATAGCAGGCTGCAGCCAACAACAGCAGCATCAAGCGTTACGTGTATTCACTCAATCGTGAGCTGAACCGTCACCCCCCACCTGCACGGAATGCAGCGGAGATGCATGAGGTTGCGCTCCGCCATGAACCCGACGCTTCGGGCATCGCGCCTGAATGGGCCGTGCGCAAGGAAATTGGATTCAACACTAGCGTGAAGGGATACAGTCCCCTGTGGCGCTTGTATCACTTGTACGAGTTCGACCCGGTTCTTGACCTGGTGTTTGACACTATGCATGTCTTGGCTGAGAACATGGCCAAGTCGCTGTGCAAGCGCTTAATTGGCTCGGGGGGGGAGAGACAGGTGGATCTAGTGCAATGGCTCCAGCGGACAGGAAGAGGGTCCATGACCGTCTCGAGGCGTTTCAAAAGTCACTTACCACCGAGCTAAAGGCTGGTCGTTTTCCTTACGGAATTACATCCAGGCAAGTCTTGTGAGGTGTTGTTGGTAGAAGGGTTGGTGGTTTGAAATACGATAATCATGTGCACGAATTGCCAGATGAGCGCGTTTCCAGCACACATGTGTTGACGGTGGCAGTTCGTGACCAGTTATGCAACGACCTTGCAGGCTTGGCTGGTGGAAGGCGGAGGAGTACTAGAAGTTCGTGCAGCTGGTCATCCCGTATCTTACAGACCTGCTCACCCTGTCGAGCGCGATCTATGCATGACTGCGCACGAGATATTCCGCATGTTCTATCACGTGACACGGGTTGACGGATGGACCAGGGGCCACATGAACTACGTTGATGCCCTGCTGCGGCACTGGCGAGTCATGTCTGAAGAGTATTTGGGGACGAACAGCAAGGCGCTGGAGCACGCGGCAGGGGCTGGGCACTTGCTGGAGGACATCGTCAATCATGGCACGCATGAGATCTACTGGTGCTATGTATACGAGCGCAAAGTACACGAGCACCTGGAGTTGCACACGAACAAGAAGGAATACGAGTTCACGTACATCCATCACAATGCGTGGGAGTGGTTTGTGTGCATGGTGGAGCAGATCAAGCTGGACCACATCACTGGTCTTCGCGACAGCGAGCGAGCGTTAGCACACAACATGACGCACTACAGGCCTTCTACCCTGGAGAAGGTGACTGAAGTGCAGCCCCTCAACCGCAAGGGTTGGTTCCAAGCGCGCAGCATGGATGCGGCTCGTGCTCTGTGGCGTGTAATTGAGTTGCATCCGTGTTTCTCTATCGCTGAAGAGGCACGAGATTGCGTTCTCATTGGAGAAGGTTCAATGAAACCGCTGTCCGTTAGGGACCACAGTGGAGTAGTTGGCGTGCTGCAGTCCATGAACTGCAACAAGCCAGAAAACAGCGTTACAAGTGGCGACTCACTTCAGGGCCATCAGCATACGCGGGGTTATATACAGTTTGTCATTGTGGGCTGATGCTGCAATTTGCCATGTTAGCCATCATGTATGCAATTGTGCTCGAGGGTAGCAATTCGCAGTTTCAATTCAAATTGAATGATATGCGTGCGTTTGCCCAGTGGGTAGGAAGTGCATACAACCTGTGATTGCAATGGCATATCGCGGGTTCCACGGATGACATTGTGCGTTTGCGGGAAGCAAGAGAACGTGGTCTTTCGCGTCAGCGAACGTGAAATGGGCATCGCGCAATTGTTCGGCATGCTGTTGCACGAGCATGTGTACTGTCGATGCATATTGCGCCTGAGGGTGTACTCCATTTTCCACGGTGGTATGCCAGGAAATGTTGTCGGTGACATGGCAGCGATCCCTGTTGACAAGGACCACAGCACTCCATTGTATGTTCCTGCTCAAGATGTGCTACGCAAGGCAATGCTCTTACTCGTGCCCTTTGGGAGTGCGCCGGATACCGTGCGCCTTGCATACGACGTGCATCGCACTGCGGTGAGGTTGCCATTGTCAGGTGTGGATGGCCCGGTGCATCCGGTCAGCAGTGATATAGTTGAGCTGCGAGAACTTACCCTAACCCTAATCTTGGACGGGGACAACACCATGTGGGACGAAACGATGGAACGACGTTGTGTATGCGCGTATCTTGAACACGGACGATGTGCTGGAGAGTGCGCCGGAGTTCGCACACAGTCTCAAGGACTCCACCGTGGTGCGGAGCAAGGTCAAGTACGCGGCTATGCGGCGCGTCATTCGCTGCCGGGAGGTAATCCGAAGTGGAGTGAAGCACTACGTAAGACGACCATCTGGTTTGCAGCCTCTTTCTGACTGGCGGACCCACCAGATGTACTTGTAGAGAGAGGTTTTACATAGCACGGATTAACCCTTAGCATCATTAAATGTTGGCTTACATGCGAGCGTCTCAATGCAACCCAGCTACTCCAACTGCAGTCTCGTCATGTTGTCTCATGTGTGCGCATTCGCATGTTGATACTACCCGTGCAAACGATTGTGCCAGCCCTAACCCTAACCCTAGCCCTAGCCCTAACCCTAACCCTAACCCTAGCCCTAACCCTAACCCTAACTGTATGCCCCTAGCCCTATCCTTAACCCTTCCCCTTAACCACACCGCAAAACCTTTCACAAAGCCCGCAGCCATTATAACCATTATGTGTACAGTGACCACATGCAAATGAGTGACCTGTGCAAATGCAATGGATTGATCACTTTGAACCAAAGATGCAGCCAGTTTAAACTCCTTGTACAACACGAGGAACATATATTAATCATAATATAACCTTCCAGGATGGTTGAACAGTCAACTTAAGTAGGGAATAAAAGTGGAGTATCGTGCTGTTGAAGCAGACTCATAATCGTGTATACACAAACTATATGCATACATGTATAGTATACAACACTACAAATGTAGTGTAGGAGAGGAATTACGACCTACGTGAACTGTGTATATTAATGTAGAAGTGTATTACACACGTAACTATAGCGGTATACACCATATGCACAGTTCAAGCACAACTATATTAGTCATGTACGTTTGTATATTGCAATATAGCCATACAGGGTAGTGGAGTGTCAAAGTGTAGTAGAGTGTTGTAGAAGTGGCACTACAGCAGTAGTGTAGTACCTAATAGGTGCAACTAAAGTAGTATACGATTGGTGCAAGCACGAACTACTAATAGCCATATATGTACTATCACACGTAGGTTTATAAGAACGTACACCGTGACGTGCACCTATATGCACAATATGTACATACAATTGTAGTGGAGTGTTGAAGTGTAGTAGAGTGTTGTAGAAGTGGCACTATAGCATTGGTGTACTTTAATATATGTACTTCTAATGTACAATGTAAGGAACGTTCATACTTGTGCACAGAGGGTGTATGTTAACATACACCATCTGTGCACAAGTACACTATACAAGTGTGGAGTGTTGAAGTGTAGTAGAGTGTTGTAGAAGTGGCACAACGCTCAATATATTGGTGTAGTGTACTTCAATATATGCACTTATATCACTACAATGCAAAGGAGAGTGTTGTAGAAGTGGCACAACCCTCAATATATTAGTGTAGTGTACTTCAATATATGTACTTATATCACTACAGTGCAAAGGAACGTTCATAATTGTGCACAGATCTCTAGAGTGTGTATGTTAACATACACCCTCTTTGCACAAGTACACTATACAAGTGTTGTGAAGTGTTGAAGTGTAGTAGAGTGTTGTAGAAGTGGCACTATAAGAGTAGTGTGGGAGTGTGCTACAAGTGCAACTGGCGTAGTATACACTATAGTACAAGTGGGAATGTAAAGCAAAGAGGGTGCAAAGTAGTGTGCTAGCAGGCCACACGCAGAAATGTATTAGCCACACAGATTTGGGGGGGCCCAGAGCAGTGCTAGGACCTACCTATACACAGCCCACAACCACCAAGATATAGGATAATGACCTAGACATGCATTGCAGCAGCAGGCAGGCAGTAGACAGGGCAGGGGAGAGGGAATGTATATTAGGCAGATATCTTGTCGTTACATGGCAGTATTGAAGCGTCTCTGGGGGCCCTTCAAAGCCAGCGATGGGTGTGTCGGGGTCTTCAGCTCTTTCTTCCTTCACCTGCACCGGTGAGTCGCCATGTTCGCTGCTCATTCCCAGCCTCATGCTGACGTGCGGGCTCATGTGCATTGCTTTGTGGGCTCTTGCTTTGATGTCCGCTGCTAGGTGTAGTGGCGTAAAAGAGGCTGGTAGGACGACACCTGTAAGCGGCCACGCACCCTTGCGCTCGCCCTCCGGCATGTCCATCACATCCTCCAGCACGACCTCCAGCATCGCTAAAAGGTCACACGAATTGCCCAAGTTGTGTTGAAACAGTTGCAATGGCAGGCGATTGGCAATCCGCAAGATGAGAGGACTTTCAAACAATGCTCACCTGGCGTGTTGACCACATGCACACCAAACAGGTGCTCCAAGAGGCCTTGATGCACCAGCACTTCGTAGGGAGTGGATGTCGCTTGCCACACACTCGGGATTCGCCCACGTGAGAGCCCGCAGAGCGAACCGCCTCCACCGATGTCGCGGGCTCAATTTGTTGTGCACACACAGGATGCCCGTGTTAATCATCCCAACGAGATGAAGCACAGGGCTTCCTTGACCAGCAGGCACCGCTGACTCCAACGCGTCGCTTACGC
The DNA here is from genome assembly GCA_009103225.1 of Chlorokybus atmophyticus. NCBI lineage: Eukaryota > Viridiplantae > Streptophyta > Chlorokybophyceae > Chlorokybales > Chlorokybaceae > Chlorokybus > Chlorokybus atmophyticus. The sequence goes on along the minus strand of RHPI01002836.1, from coordinate 317,628 downwards.
AGGGGTCCCTTGGTCCCTCCTCTTCATCCGCCCTCTCGAGTGCCTGCGTAATTGGTGTGAGTACAGCACGGCGCTAAGTCTGCATCAGCGGTGTCAGGTCTAGCGGCGGCGGCTCCTCAACCACCTCGTAGCCCGTGAAGCTAAGTCTCGGCAGTCGGAGTTTCGCACGTGCGTGATTGACCGAGGCCTGGAAGTCCGGCATGCGCACATGGGCAGAGGCTATGAGATCAATATTCCTAACATTCCACAGCAGGCGGCCGATAGCCTGCAAGACTCGAGACGCGCGAGATGAATCTCCTTCCTGCCACCAGGTGAAGTCGCGCTGACGCACGTATGCTCTCTCGGTGTCATCTGCGCGATGTAGAACTGTTAGGCATAGACAGTTGCGTGCCAATGAGACCGCTAGCAATAAATTCATCCACAAAACCACCGTATCCCAGCTGACAATGAAGAAGGGAAGTAGGCCCATGTTCCGCGACCTCTCTTCACGGGTGTTGACTGCGCAACGCAGTGGGGCGGAGGACTTCCTCATGCGAGGCAGGTAGTCAGAACAGCGTCACCAAGAGCATCTGTGCTTTCAATGCATCATAGTCCCCGACATCATCCGGAACGCACACTCATCGGTGGAAGTGCGAAGCGTAGAGCACTGCATACTGTGCGAAGTATGCGTGTATGCGTGTGTTGTTATGGAACTCCACCATGCGAGATATCGCGTCGCGCAACACTCGCAGGTCGCATAGACGCTTGGCGGATGCTCATGCCATGGTCTTGGCGACATCGTACACATCTTTCCAAAGCAGCATGCAGTCCTTGTTCTCCACAGGTTCTAACTTCTGGAGTAGTCCGTCAAATTGCTGCAACCCGCGCATCACCGAAGGAAATGCCAAAGCACGGATTTGGTGCAGGGAGTGGACCTCATCAATCCACCATGTTGTGTCTGCCTGTCCCGCTATGTCCTTCAACTCCGGCACGTCCGTGATGTCAAGGAGCAAGTCCTCCTCCTCCCAAATCGGTTCCGGAATTGGAAACTCCCAGAGTTGCAGCCCCCCAAGTTCGCACGGTGTCATCTGCACAGCGGCCATCAGGGTGCGAGATGGTGCATTGCCAGCATTACAAGAGACACACAAGACAACGCACACACACGCACACACACGCACACACACACACACACACGCACGCACGCACGCACGCACGCACACGCACGCACGCAACGCGCACACACAAACCAACTCACACTCTGCATGAAATCGGGCGCACGAGCATGCACAGAACTAAGCAGACTCACGCATACTGATGAGCATACACACGCACAGATGATTGCGCACGCAAATGCCAGAACACAGCACAGCAGCACACACAAGCAGCCCCTCCAACAGCAATCGCAGCCCACGCCACACAGCCTAACCAACGACTTCCAAGCAAACAGCACAGACACCTTCCATTCAACATGCGTGAGTCGCCTAACAAACAACCGCACAGATACAACACAGCATTCAACACCAGGTAGGCCTCACAGTCACACAGTGTGCCTTCACAGCAGCCACATGCACGCTACCTTTACAATTCAGCCATAGGAACGCACACAAGCAGCCAACATGACTCACCCGGCTCTTGCTTAGCAGCGGCATTGCGTGCAGCGGCTGTTGTTCAGATGGTCCAGGTGTGTGCCGCCCTTCTTGCCGCCTTTCTTGCTGTGAGTGCAAAGGGATTATGCCTCGTTCAAGCCGCCATCTGCCAACTCTAGCAGCAAACCTTGACTGGCTATCAAACCTGTCAAATCACAGGCTGCGGACGGCAGCTATGGCGGGTGTTGGCGATTGGCACATAACCATTCGCCGCCTCTTTGCGGATGCAGCGACGGAAGGCGACATGGAGGTAAACCAGCAGGTAAGGCGCAGCACACACAGCCTCGGTGTTCTGCATGCAAGCTGTTAACAGAGTGCCAGCCTAATTGGGTTGTTGTTTGTTGTTTGTTTGTTGTTGTTTGTTCGTGGCACACAATCGGGCGGTGTGTATCTTGTTCTATCACAGGGTGCGGTCTTGGTGGGCCAGGCAGCTTACCCACAATCAGTGAACCACGCGGTGAGTTGATACGCATTTGCATGCCTTCTGTCTCTACCAGATAGTGGCACAGTGTTTGCATATTTCATCACAATGTTGCAGCACTCTCTTGCGTGATAACAGGTGGACGCAGATGTGGTCCAGCCACCTGCCCCATCAGACTTGACCAACGACGTGAGTTCGGACTCTTATCCATGCTGCTGCTGTCATGCACATTGGTCGAAATTGCCATTGTGCACTTGTAATGCATGTGCCATGTCCAAATCCGTTGTAAGTCACAGTAGTTGCCATGCAGGCGTTGCCTCTCCAAGCCACCACCAACGTTGATGCGGAGCCGCCAGAGGAAGGTGCAGGAAGGGTCCTGGGCGACACTGCACGTGGGGACAGCCACAATACCTCCAACATGGTATGCACAACTCTTGTCAAGTGTATGTGTGTGGATCCCTGTTGATGCATCCGCAACAGCAGTTGCGCATATGCATCACTGCTTATGCACGGAGGCATACGCGCACGCAGTGGTGGTTGCACAGGCAGTACAGATAACACCCTACCGCAGGCACCACTTCGCCCCCACAGGACTGTCACATTGGCGGAGCTCCGCAAAGAGAGTGCGCCTGGGGAGACCGATCCGAATTACTGGCAGACCTTCCTTGAACTACTGGCCGAGGGGAAGACACTGGAGGAAGCGGCGGATGCAGCCGCGGTCGATGCTGACACCATACTCCAAGGCCGCACTCTTGCACAACGATCCTCTGGCAACAACGACACGCCGACTGCGAACATTGGCGAGGGACTCCCCTCGGACTGCCCTCGGAGGGGTTGTGGAGCAGCCTCAACCAGCTGCCAATGTAGCGACGCATCCGGATGTGGACACAACACTCGCCACACGTCTGCAGCAATTAAAAGAAAAGTAGCACCGCCTACAACGCAAAGAGCAGGTGCATTGATCAAGTCAACAAGCTGAAGAAGATGCTTGAGAAGGCGCAGGCAGACCTGAAGAGTGTTGGGCCGTCAAAAAAGGGAGAGGCTAAACGCAAACAAGACCCAATCAAGCTCAAAATCAAGGAATTCCAGGAGTCCCTAATGGCTGCCAAAAAAGCCCAACACCAGGTGCGAATATCATGTACCACTTTACTCCGCTCTGCTGTAGCAACGCAATGGTGGTGTATGTCACCTGTTGCCACACCCGCCAACTATCAATTCGGTTGCATTGCGAATTGCCATTGAGCGCTACATTGGGGGTGCACAGCGTGTGTTGGCAAACCGCAAGTTGTATTTGCAGGCAGTCGCAGCACGCAAGGAAGCGACCTCGAGATTAACCGGGCGAAAGTAGCCCTGCGCCAACAACAGGACATCGCATCTCCCTCGGCCAAAGGCAAGAAGCGCAAGATCCGGAGCTTAGGTGCAAGCGGCTCACCGAAGGAGCGCATGGCCACAAGGGGGACCCCCAAGAAGCAACGCAAGTTGGCCAAAAAGGGAGCACAGCAGGCGCTTTCACGCACCGGCAAGAAGTCATTGCCTAAAAATGCAACAGCGCAGCAGGGGTAGACCGAGTCGCAGCAACAGCATGCGAATGGGGAGCCGGCGCAGCAGGCGCAGCAAGAGGAGCAGACTACGGGCATGCGCAAAAGCAGCAAGCCGCATAAATACCGGCCCGGTACGGTGGCGCTGCGTGAAATCAGAAAGTATAAGACATCATGTGACACCTTGCTTCCCAAGGTGCGTGAGTGCATGCTGCCCTTGCCAATGTCCAACAGCTGCGCGTCACATGATGCATGACTTTTTGAGTCCATCGCGTGCAGCTTCCATTCTGCCGCCTGGTCCGAGAGGTGAGCACGGGCTTTACCGGGGATAGAGGGCAATACAACTACCAGGCTTCAGCCATGTCGGCGCTTTAAGAGGCAGCGGAGGCATGCCTTGTGGAGCTTTTTCAGAGGAGGTCAGTGCCTCCTCACACCCGCACTCTGGTTGTGGCAGCTTACCCACTGTATTCCTTGCAGCAACATTTGCGCCATCCACGCCAAGCGCATCACCATCATGCCCAAGGACATGCAGCTGGTGCGACGCATCGATGACAAAGGTCTGGGCAGCTACCGCTAGGCGTGTATACGGGCGGTGTGTACAGGAGGTG
>RHPI01002836.1:301514-313216 GCA_009103225.1 Chlorokybus atmophyticus | reverse complement strand
GGGCAGCATGACCACTGTGTGTTATATGTTCCGTTGTCAAGTGGCCTTTTTGTTGTGCTTTGCATGTGCCTGCTGATTGAACACACTGTACACACTGTATCTGCACATCAAACGACAATGTGCATTGACTATCAACGCACTAGAGCACATGGAAATATGCAGTGCGTGCTTTGCAAGGGTGTGGGCAACCTCTCATTTGACACAACCTCTGAATTGACCTCTGCACAGACACACACAGAAACATACAACACACAGCGATGTGCCGAGATAACATGCACTCAACACTGTCCGCAGTTGCACAAACCACATCTGCCACATCCGTCATGTTACACTATACAATGACAAACAAGTATAAAAACACCTCGCGTGCTGCCTCGCTCATATTGCGAAGCCTACAAACTTATGTACAGTCAAGCTTAGCAACACGTGCATGGCTACCTAATCTGCGGCTTCAGAGCTGTCCGAGCTGTCCGAGACTGCCATGCCGCACTCCGCATCATCAGAAGTGTGCTGTCGCTCTCCGCCTGCTTCTCCCATGCTTTGTTCAACTTGTGCTGAAGCTTTTCAGAGTATAGGCGCATGCGCTTCATGTTGTTGTTTTGTATTTGGACTTGCGAATACTGACTTCCACTTTCTGCGTGCTAGCAATGCTATCAAATGCCTGTATGGAATACCCATTGCAGAGCTATAATGCACTTACCTCATTAATGGCCATCTCGTAGCTGCCTCCCTCTTCGTCGCACGCCTTCACCAGCTCTCTGTTTTGTTCCTTCAGCGCTCTCACCTGTTGCAACCAATGTCGACCATGCCCTGTTGTATGCACATGTCAGACTCAATGCCCGTACATGCTTACCTCCCTGACCAGCTTGGCAATCTCCTTGTTCTAAGCTGACACCTGTTGAGTTAGGCGGTAACCTGCAAAGCTCAGCACGGAGTCAGTGCTCACATTGACGCACACGATCAAGCAATACACAGTTATACACGGTGCATGCACGCCAGCATGCAACAGACAGCCAGCACTATGCCTTGGATTAGGCCTTCTTGAGGCAACATTCGCACGAATGCATGCAGCATTGGCACAAACCCCTCTACATGTGGTGCACAACCACATAAACTCACATTTCTGCTGCCACTTCTTCATCATCCCCTTGATGTCGTCATCAGGCCCTGCCGCCGCCGCAGCCGCCGACGACATACTGCCTCCTTGCATGGTGGCAAGGACACCCCTACCCTGGCCCTCCACAATCAATACCTGGCCGCCCCTATGCCCCCGCCTAACAACAACCACACTGCAGGTACACGCCACAACAACCACACCCCAGGCCGCCCCTACGCCTTTGCTAAACAACAAACACCATAAGCAGGACCACCTTTCAGCCGTCTGGCATCAAACCTCTCACCCCTGAGCATGATGGGATGTAGACAGCAGGTGACACCTGCCACAGCTATCAACAACCTACCTGACGACGGGCTTGACAGCTTCCACCTCCTTGAACCTGTCACCCTAACTGCGCTGAGTGCACCGCCACTCAATCAGAACCGACTTTAACATTAAATATAACTTGAGTTACTTTACAAAACTAGCGTGTTAGCATTGGTAGTCTACTGGTCAGAACTAAAGCTAGCATCCCTAGGTCTCAAGATCAACTCCCTCCGGTCATTTTGCTGTTTGCAACTTTTATAACACAGCTGAGCATCACTGCAGTGCTGCGATTTGCCAATACCTAACACGAACCCCTCTGCAGAGTGAGCATGGCATCGCAAGCATACATCACGACCATGCATGGTGCGGACTGGCACTGTGGTTGTAATTTTCACCACCACCACCATCACACGGATTGACGTTCAAGGACCATGAATGGTCCGTGACGCAGGACCGGGATTTCCCCCTGCTAAATGAAATCGGTGGACCTTGCATGGTCTGTTTTCATCGACAGTCGGACCATTCATGGTCCAAGTTTCAGCTTTTATAACACAGCTGAGCATCACTGCAGTGCTGCGATTTGCCAATACCTAACACGAACCCCTCTGCAGAGTGAGCATGGCATCGCCAGCATACATCACGACCATGCATGGTGCGGACTGGCACTGTGGTTGTAATTTTCACCACCACCACCATCACACGGATTGACGTTCAAGGACCATGAATGGTCCGTGACGCAGGACCGGGATTTCCCCCTGCTAAATGAAATCGGTGGACCTTGCATGGTCTGTTTTTCATCGACAGTCGGACCATTCATGGTCCAAGTTTCACGTGCATGGTACCATTCTCGCTTGGTACGGACCACTGAAAGTCCGGCCGATTACTGTTGCATCAGGACCAGGTATGGTCCGGCCATCGGACCAGGGACTAAATCATATCATTGCAATACTTCAATCATAACTGGTCCGGCCAGCGGACCATGGACCGAATTTTATTATGGACCAATGTACATATGAGTGCAAATGCAGTAAAAGTTGAGACATCTTTGCCGGCGGCACCGGCCACGCCCAACCTGCGGCGCACGAGGCCGCGGCCAGCTCCGCGGCGTTAGTGGAATGATTAGTCAAGAACACACGCATCGACCGGATTGGAACCCAGCACCTTTAGCATATCAAAGACGACACCCTAACCACTAAGCTACAAGTGCACGTACCGGTAGGGTCGCATGGCAACCTATATCATATAGTGTATTGCATGCGCCGCTTGGCGACTGTTGGCCGGCGGCAGTAATTGCCGATGGACAGTCGGAGATTGTCACTTTGATAGGCCCATAGGCTGAGCCCATGCAACTGTAGCATTCATAGGCTGTACCAGTTACATGGACGGTGGTAAACTACATATCGGTAGCCGCGAACTCGGCGGTTGTCAATACGCCAGTACAATTTGTAGACTTGTTAGGGGCTGTCATTGTGACAATGCTTAGTGATAGTCGCCAAATTGCGACTGTCAATGCAGCCAGTGTACCTTATCGGGCTGTCGATGATTTTGTGGTCGCATGAGGCTTTTATAGGCCATTAGTGAGGTTATACAAGTAAGGCTAAGTCATAACATCTGACATTGCTTGCGCTTTCGTTTCATACAAATTATTAAAACCAATCATACCATAAACTACGCCTAGCAATGCAACATACGAACATCATCAACATATGTATTCATGATATGATATTAACGATTGTGAACATTATGATAATGTAATTACTAACAAACTATATGTAATGTAATAAACATACGCTACGCATTGATGTAAATTTGATAAATTTGTTTAAACCATGTTTATTGTAAATAATTTTAATACTTCCTATATGTGTATATATGTTGTTATACATTACTTCAGATGTACACAATTTTGCGTATGAAAGGTCTAAATGCACATGTGTACGCGCATCAATATACTTACAACGATGTATGTACATAAAATTATAGATATGAAGTAATTGCACGGCTGCAAATTGCGGCCGCAACACGTCGACAACTTTTTCTTGTAAATGCCTTAAGCCTAAACACATGCACACACACACACACATATATATATATATACATATGTATATATATGCATATATATATATATATGTGTATATATACACATATATTTATATGTATACACATATCCATATATACATATATAGACCACAAGTGGACAGCCGCAACTGGTCGGCGGCTGTCAAGTTAAATTGTACATGGACAGCCGGCTGTCAATATACATTGACAGCCGCCGACCATCTGCGACTGTCCACTTTATGGTAAGCGGCGACAGTCGGTGCGGCCTGTCATTTATTAAATGATGATACACAATGTACCTATGTACTCGTACATGCAAAAACGATACTTCAGTCATGGTACACGTGTAGCGCGCCCTGCAGGGCCGCCAACCAGCAACATTGCTGGTCCATGCCGCCCCATACATGGTGCGGCACGGACCATGTACGGTGCGCGGCTGCCGGGCCGCTGAACCGCGGGCCCACTCCTGGTCCGCATCCAGGAACCAGCGTAGAGTACTGGTCCGTGCCGCACCACACAAGGTGCGGCACGGACCATGTGTGGTCCGCGTTTGCGCGCCAGGTATCGGGGCCCCAAAAGGACCATGGACGGTCCGTCCCTCGCGGACCATACACTCGTGGTCCGCGGGGACGGACCATGTATGGCCCGCGGGGTCCGTGGAAGGACCATGCATGGTCCCCGAACGTCAATCCGTGTGCATCAGGTCACAACATCACAACCATTGATGGTGGTCGCTTGCATGGAGCACATGGCCGACCATGCATGGTATGAACCTGCAAGTATGGTGTGATTCACCGCTAGGACAGCATGGTCACAACATCACAAACACACATGGCGGTGACAATCTATTCTTTTCATTTCATGGATTGACCATGTATGGTCGTGATTGCTGACCACATGCATGTGGTGGTGAGTCCATCACCATATATGGTACCCACATTCAGGCCATATATGGTATGCATTCGGACCACATACAGTATGGTCTGAATAGTCATGACGGCTGGCCACATGTGGTTGTAACTGTTATGTAGGCCATAGGTGGTCCTGACAGTGTGCCACATGTGGTCTGACCATTCACGACCACACTGGTGTCATCCACTAGAGCATGGTTCGCGCTGACTTTTTCATGTGGTGGACGAACTCGCTTTCTGCACGTTTAGACTAGACACTTCAGTAGTAAACAGCTAACAAATAGCCGTGATTAGATCGGTTAAGCTTGCTGAACTGTGGCTCACATGTGTTCATACGATAGCATAAGTACACAAACTGTGTACTTGTACACTTGGTGAAACTTTGAGTGAGTATGAGCGCATGGACTTGAGAAAGTGTAAAAGCAATTGATGTTGTGAAGCCTGGAGTTTGCTATTGCATGCTGCGAGTGTTGTGCTGTACGATACTCGGAGCCAGCAAGTTGTGAATGTTGACTTGGAGTAGGTGGAGCAGTCTGAGGTCGAAACCTTCTCTAGAACAGCCTGAAAACTTTCAGGCTAGCACGGCAGACTCTGACGGGTTTAACTTCTGTATGCAGCTCAGAGAGGCGGCTACTAAAACGTGCTAGCTCATACACATCCAGTGCCAGCTCTGTATGCACCCAAGCACAGCATACAAACCCTAGCCGCCAGTGTGGCAATCCAGATCCCAGACTCAAAGTGGGCTCTCTCTCCAGTTACGAACTCAGTACAGCAGCTATTTATACTTAAGCAATCGAGGCTCGATATTTGCTGTACAAGGCATGCATACAAGTGATATCCAACATAGACTAACCACAGTCAGTCTGAGTATTACATAAACCGAGTTCCAGACCAGGCAGTTTCATGACTGACTGAATAAACCCCAAACTAGGTCTAATTCAGCAGAATAAGACCAGGCGGTCTATATTCTAACACTCCCACGCAGGCAGTCAGGAAACGCCAAGTCCAGAGCAGCACGTCTTGAACTGGGGCAGAGGAAGGGCCTTGGTGAAGACGTCCGCCAGCATGTCTTCAGTCTTGCAGTAGTCAAACTGCACTTCCTTCCTTGCAGCTCTCCCACGCACAAAGTGATGAACATCAATGTGCTTAGCTCGAACTGAAGCAACCTAGTGCTTCGTCAGTTTGATGGCGCTTTGATTGTCACAGTGCAACCTCACACATCTTGGCTCATACCCCAGGTCTGCCATCAAAACTCTCAGCCACATCGCTTCCTTCACAGCATGGGACGCAGCAATGTACTTAGCCTCAGCAGTCGAGATTGCCACAGTAGCTTGAAGTTTATAACTCCAGCTCACCAGACTTCCATTCAGCATGAAGGCAAACCCAGATGTAGACTTGCGGTTGTCCAAATCTCCAGCAAAATCAGCATCACAAAAGCCCTCAAGCTCAGACTTTTCTCCAGCGAAAAAGACCCCAACTGATGTAGTCCCTCCAATGTATCTTAGGACTCCAACTGCAGCTTTCCAGTGCTCCATGGTAGGACTGTACATAAACCTTGCTAGTACTCCCACTGCATAGGATATGTCAGGCCTCGTTGCTATCGACAAGTACAGCAGACTTCCAACCAGGCGGTTGTAAGGGTACTTCAACCTGTCTAAAGGCTCAGCTCCAAGAGCAGCCTTCTGTAAGTGCAGACCTACAGCCATGGGCACGGTTCTAGGCTTAGCCTCAGCTTGCCCAAACTTCTCAACCAGCTCAGCAGCCATCAGTGGTTGACTGATCTTCATAGTCTTATTAGCTCTGTTTCTTTCAATGACAATCCCCAAGAACAGCTTAGCCTCGCCAAGATCTCTGACATCAAACTCAGCTCCAAGCTTGGTCTTGACTTCTTCCAGATCTTCAAGCTGTCTTCCAGCGATCAGGATGTCATCCACATAGACCAATAGCCAGACCTCCTTGGTCTTGTTCCAGAACAGTCCAGCAACTGCAGTAGATGCCACATACTCCAACTTGTCAAGTTCTTTGCACAGTCTTATGTGCCAGACTCTAGGCGCCTGCTTCAGACCATACAGGGCCTTCTTCAGTCTGCAAGCAAACTCTGGACCTCCTTCTTCAAAACCCTTGAGTTGTTCACAGAAAATCTCCTCTTCAAGCTCTCCATACAAGAAAGCAGTCTTGATGTCCAGGTGGTGAAGTTCCACATCATGTGCAGCAACTACAGCCAGCAAAGTCCGAAAAGTTACTAGCTTCCCTGCAGGAGCGAAGACTTCATTGTAGTCCACCCCCTCTTGCTGTAAGAAGCCCTTCGCAACCAGTCGCGCCTTGTACCGCTCAATGTTTCCAAAACCATCACGCTTCCGCTTGTACTCGTTCATCGCTTGTTGTCACAGCTCCGCATCGGGACCACGCAAAGCTTCTTCAAAGGTACTTGGCTCAGGCTCCTCAAAATGTGCAGCAAGTGCCTGGTATGAGGGTGGCAACCTGTCAGGTTCCTTCCTTTCCCTCCATGGACACCGGCGATCTTGCAGACCTTCAGGCGAAACGGATCCTTGCTCCCTATCACAGCAACAATGCTCCCTTTCTGAGGTTTTATGCCCAGAGCCAGCAGAAGACCAAGACTTCTGCTTAAACCTATCAGCAGTGGTGTTAGGTTTGCTGCCGCCTTCAGATCCAAACCCAGAATGAGGCGCAGACTTAAACCCAGGAGGACCAGCAAGTTCTGGAGAAAATCAGACCCTCCAGCATGTTCTTCATTCCCTCCCTCAACAAACACCATATCTAAGCTGACCACCACCTTGTTGTCCACCACAATGCGCCAAGCCTTGGAGTTTGCCTCATACCCAATGAAAACTCCCTTCTGGCTTACAGCGTCCATCTTCTTTCTTTGTGCTTTTGGCACATGGACATAGGCAGTACTTCCAAACACCCTCAGTGCCGAAACATTAGGCTGATCTAAAAAGAACAGCTCCCACGGTGTTTCGAAATCAGATGCCTCCACAGGTGATCTGTCCCTGACATAGTGTGCAGTCAGGACAGCATCATACCAGAACTCCTTTCCCAGCTTGGCATCTTCAAGCATGGAACGCGCCTTCTCCATAAGAGTCCTGTTCAGACGTTCAGCCGCACCATTCTGTTCAGGCGTATATGGTGCTGTGGTTTCATTCTTGACTCCCTTGTTAGCAAACCAGCCCTTCAAGTGCTGGTAGTACTTGCCTCCCCTGTCAGACCCAACTGTAGCAACCTTTAACCCAGACTGGTTTCCCACGAAGGTTAGGATCTTCTTTGCAGTCTCAGCAACATCTGACTTTAAAACCAGCGGTACCACCACGCTCATCTTGCTGAAATCGTCCAGGAAGGTACAAAAATACTTGAAACCTCCCTTTGCAGGCACAGAGACGGGTCCACAGACATTCATGTGGACTAACTTCAGCTGTCTCTTGCTCACACGTGAAGACTCAGGAAATGGTGTCCTAGTCTGCTTGGCTAGAACACAGGGCTCACACAACTTGGTCTTCTGTGCTGTAAACTCCTCAGGTGACACCTTCACTCCTTTGACCATGCCCTCCCTGACCAGCTTAGCCAGGTTGTCAAAATCTAGGTGCCCAAACCTTCTGTGCCATAGAGTAGCACTTTCCTTTGGAGCAGCCAGCAACGCAGAGTGTGACCCAGGACTGAGGTCCATTATGTATAGTCCTCTCACATTTCTCGCGAACACGTGCGTCTTGCCACCACGCATGACAACTGCATGTTCCTCCTCAAAGATAGTCTTCGCCCCAACTCGCGCAGCAGCACGAACACTGAAAAGACTTGCGTCTGCCTCAGGAACATACGGAACTCTCTGTAGTGTCACATGCTTGATGTCGCCACCCACCACGCAGCTCAGATTGACTGTGCCAAAGCTAATTGCGTGCGAAGTCAGACCTTTCCAAAAAGCAGAGACAACGATGGGTTTTGCCAGAGGTTTATACTCTTCCAGATAGTCTTTGCATGGAGTCATGTGCTGAGTACACCCAGAGTCCAGCACCCAGCCATAGGTACAAGCCTCTGACTCAGCCGATGCAGTGAAAACCACCTTCTCATCTGCAAACTCCTTGCCTTTTTGACCTTTGTTTGTCTCAGGACAGTTTCTCAAGAGGTGGCCTTTCTTATGGCAATGATTGTTGACAGAGACTGCTGCCAATCAGTGCTGTATAGAGAGCAGGGTGTTGAGTTGAGACTCTACACACACAGTGTAGCTATGCAGTAGCTAACAAGCACAAAGCTGCTCACACAGATGCAGACCTTCTACTGCATGTATGCATGCACACACAAAGTATGCACAAGGGTACAAGTCACACACAGCAACAGGGAGACCAAGACTCTCGTAAGTGCATATACTGCAAACTCTAGGTCTGTCTAGTCTGATCTGTCCGGTCTAGTCTTTGGCGGCTGTCCCGCGGCCTATATAGCCTAGGCAGCCCCATACAGGAGAATGCTCCCAGCCTACTGCAGATATCTACCCCAAGGCTGATACCTACAGCACATGATATGATGGCACTGCATGAACTCATGCAGTGCACACCTAGTGCCAATGTCTCCTAGTACAAGTGCATATCAGACTGTAAATTAAGTGTTGAAGGACTAGCATGCATATGTAGTTGAGGCAAGCATAGACACACAGAGACAGAGCTACCGCCACCAGAGCATACACAAGTCACATCACATTCATCTATTACAAGTTGTCCGCTGGTTCTTATACCAGCCAGTTACACACACGTCTACGTTTTCAAGCACTGAGTAAGCTATACTCAGCCTTGTTACGCGCTCTAAGCTGCGTTGTCTTCTTTACAACCAGAGCTTGTTGGAAAGCTCTAATCTTTACAACCAGAGCTTTCCAACAAGCTCTGGTTGTAACACGCCTAATATGAGTAAGTATATGCGGAGATATGAAGCAGTTAGTAAGGCTCCAGTCTGGAGTCCGGAGTCTGGTCCGACGACGCCATCTTGCTAAGTCCGGACCTAGTGCTCATCCTTACGACCTTCTACTCATGTGTGGAGGGTCGATGCTGATCGTATGTAGGAATGACTCCCAACACTCCCACGCAAGCAGCTTGACCTCCAACGCTTGCTCCTGTAGTAAACACAGATGCCAAGTCATGCGCTACAAGTCTTGAACTTGAGCGGTGACAATGGCTTTGTCATGAAGTCCGCCAGCATGCCCTCAGTATTGCAATACTAGAACTCCACCTCCTTCCTTGTGACTCTGTCACGCACAAAGTGATGCATGACATCAATGTGCTTCGTCCTTGATGAGGCAATAGGGTGCTTCAATAACTTGATGGCTCCTTGGTTGTCACAGTTGATGACGATGCACAACATGGGGTGCTCTAAGTCTGCCATGAGCTTGCGAAGCCAGAGTGCCTCCTTCACTGCTGCTGCCGCTGCCATGTACTCAGCCTCTGATGTAGATGCTGCTGTTGTTGGCTGCAGCCTGCTATTCCAGCTCACCACGCCTCCGTTCAGCTTGAAGACGTAGCCTGTAGTGGACCTCCTGCTATTGAGGTCACCAGCAAAATCCGAGTCGCAGTAGCCCTCCAACTCAATGCTCCCGCTCTCAAACTTGATGCCAACTGTTGCGCTCCCAGCAACATAGCGTAGTACTCTCTTTGCTGCTCTCTAGTGCTCCATGCTCGTTGCAGACATGTAGCGAGCAAGTACTCCCACAGAATGTGCAACATCGTGACGTGTGCACACTGCCAGATAGAGCATGCTGCCTACTAGCTCACCATATGGATACAGAGCCTTGTCGAGTACGTCCTCATCCTTTGCCTTGATAAGGGCAGTGCCAAGTGCCAACAATGTGGTCTTGGTCTTCGCTTCAGTGAGCCCGAACTTGGTGACGAGTCTGCTCACCATCTGCTTCTGACTGATCTTGATTGTGCGAGCAGCCCTGTCGCGCTCAATCACCATGCCAAGGAACCACTTGGCCTCTCCAAGATCACGGACTGAGAATGCTTGATGTAGAGCAAGTTTCGTCTCCTGCAGATGGAGCACTTGCCTGGCGGTGATGATGATATCATCAACATACACGAGCAGCCAGACCTTGTTGTCTGCATGGATGAAAAGCCCAGGGTCTACAGAGGATGCGGTGAAGTCAAGTGCCTCCAGCTCCTTGGTGAGCTTGATGTGCCACGTACGCGGTGCCTGTCGCAGCCCGTACAGTGCCTTGATCAGCTTGCACGCTGTGCCTCTCTCCCCTTCCTCATATCCAGGTGGTTGCTCGATGAAGATCTCCTCCTCTAGCTCTCTGTAGAGGAAGGCAGTCTTCACGTCGAGGTGATGCAGCTTGAGGTCCTCAGCAGCAACCACAGCTAGCAGTGCACGGAAGGTGGTATGCTTACTTGCAGGTGCAGACACTTTGTTGAAGTTCACACCTTCCTGCTGCAAGAAGCCTTTTGCCACCAGTCTTGCCTTGTAGCGCTTAATGTTGCCCTGACCATCACGCTTCACCTTGAAGACCCATTTCACTGGAACGGTCTTCACTCTTTGCGGAATCTGCTCCAGTGACCAAGTGCTGTGGCATGGAGTGACGTAATCTCCTCGTCCATAGCACGCTGCCATTGCTCCGCATCCGGTGCTAACAATGCCTCCTCGTAGGTGCTTGGCTCCTCATTCTGCACACTGGCGACGTGTGCCTTGTGTAAGAATCAGGTGCCTTTCTCTCCCTCACTGGGTATCTCCGAGCTGCGTGCTCCTGCTGTTGGTACGGCTCCTCTTGGCCTGCTACAGCTGAGTCCTACTCACCCTTGTTGTTGATGATGGCTTTGCCTGTAGCCTCCACTGTTTCAGGATGCCCCGGCTGTGTTGAGATTCGGACACTACCGACCATGCATGGAGTTGGTGCAAGCACAAGTACACACACTCTACCAGAGCATACACACAAGGCTGATCCAAAAGGCTTTCTAAGGATTACAACAAAGTCATACCGCGGGCTTTTATACCCGCCAGTTCTGCACCTGTCTACTCTAGAAGCCACCACGACTTCTACACTCAACCGATTCCTGCGCTCTAAGTTGCACCACGTAGCTACTTTTAAGAGCTTTCCAACAAGCTATGACACGCACCATACAATAACGTAACCACCGAGCTACAACGTTTCTTCTACAGCGCCTGGAAGTCTCCAGACTCCGGACTCGACTCCGCGCCTGGAACCTTCTCGACTGAAGTCCTCGCCTGGACCTTTCTCGACTGGAACCTTCTCGCGCCTGAATCTTCTCGCGGCTATTCTTATCCACAGGGCAAGCTGACCGGATACAAGAATATCCTCAACA
>RHPI01002836.1:285038-298577 GCA_009103225.1 Chlorokybus atmophyticus | reverse complement strand
CTGCTCCATTCTGCTGCGGGGTGTAGGGTGCCGTTGTCTCGTGGCGTATGCCCTTGCTGGCGAAGAACTCCTTCAACTCCTTGTTGATGTACTCCCCTCCTCGGTCACTCCTCATTGCCTTCATCTTGTTGCTAGACTGCGTCTCCAACAAGGCCACAACTGTGCGCACAGCTCCAGCAACTTCTGACTTGAGCGTCAATGGAAAGATGATGGACAGCTTGCTGTAGTTGTCGAGGAATGTAGCAAAGTACCTGGCTCCTCCCTTCGCCACAATGCGCATAGGGCCACAGACATCCATGTGCACAAGCTCGCAAGGATGCTGACTGCTAGAAGAGGATGATGGGAATGGCATAGCATGCTGCTTTGCAATCAGGCATGGTTCACAAAGTGCACCTGATGCATTTTTGAGTTCTTCTGTGCTGAGATGGATGCCCTTGACCATCTTCTCAGCGACAAGGCGAGTGAGGTTGATGTAGCTGAGATGCCCGAACCTTCGATGCCACAATGTTGGCGACTCCTTGTCCTTCACCACCATGGCTTGAATGTCAATGTCCTTAGGGTGCTGCTCCACGTGGTAGAGCCCTCTCGGATCAGCGATTCCAACCATATGCACGACCCCACCAAGGATGACTGAGCAGCCACCCTTCCGAAATAAGATCTCCGCACTTAAGCGCTCCGCAACCCTCACAGAGAATAAACTCGCAATAGCCTTAGCAACATGCAGGACGTCGCGTAACAACACTTCGCGTAGTGTGTTACCAACCTTGCACTGGAGTCGTAAGTTGCCAACTCCCTCAGCCACCAGTACTTCACCACCGAAGCCCGCCACCTTGATCATGGACGTCAGCTTCTTGTAGCCCTCCATCACCTCTTTGTTTGGTGTGAGATGACGATCGCAGCCAGAGTCCACCACCCAGAAAGCTGTGCCCGCCCTCGAACTGGATGCAGTGAAGGCGACATGTTTCTCCTTGTGTCGGTGCTCGTTGCCGCTGTTGCTGGTGCTCGCTCTAGGTTGCCCCTGTTGTTTCTTCCTGCAGTCCTTCACAATGTGCCCCTTCCAACCACACGAGTGGCATGTGAGGTCTTTATGACGAGGATTGCCCGGCTTGTTGCCCTTGTGCTTCTCTTCATGGTTGCTCTTCTTCCCGTGCTTGTTGGTGTAGAAGGCCACGGCATCAGCTTGCTCGTCCTTCTTCATCACCCTCTGCTCCACGGTGAGCAGCTTCGGTAGTACATCGTCCAGCGTCAGCTCCGATGACGATGTCTCCAGCAGTGTCGCAACGACCTCGTACTCTGCTGGTAGCCCTGCAACAATGGCCAGCACTACCTCCGTCTCCCCCATATTATGGCCGACGTTGATGAGGTCTGCCCATAGCTCTCTCGCGCGCGCAACATACTTTGTGATGGGTCCTGCTGCCTCCTTCCTGAGTGCGCTCAGCTGCTTGCATAGCTGCAACTTTCTGGCATTGTTCTTGGCTCTGAAAACGGCTGATAGCTTTTCCCAAGCTTGTCTACCATCTTCACATGCAGTGAGCATGGGAAAGTGATGCGGTTTGCTGTTCAACACAAGCAAAGAGTGTGCTTCTGCTGAATGCTCTGACCACACAGTGTTCGCTCCTGATGTTGGTGGTGGTGCCTTCGGATCAACGTACTTCCACATCTTCTTTTTTTTAATGAGCAAGGCCTTCATCTCCACGCACCATGTGTTGTAGTTGTCGGTGTCCAGCTTTGCAATCTGCCCCTTGTCGTAGGTCGCCTCCATTTCTGTCTGTTGAAGATATTCCTACATCCGGTCAGCCTGCCCTGCATACAAGAGAGAAGAGAAGGGACCTCGATGGGAGGACCTCGAAGACTCCGGACAAGAAGGTCCTGGCGCGGACTGCAGAGAAGGGTCCTAGGAGAATCGTCATATCTCCTAGGATACTCAGTCTTATAGGACGTGGCATAGCTTGTTACAAAGCTTATCAAGTTAGCTACGTGGCACATTTTACAGCGTAGGATATGGTTCAGTATATCGGACGCTGTTGCATGTAGACCAGCAGTGTGTACAAACTGTGTACTGACTGGCGGGTATACAACCCCGCGGTCTGTTGGTAATAAATTGGGAAGTGTGTTGCCTTCTCCTGTGTGTCATTGCTTGCCCTCTTTACTTGCATGCTTGCTTCTCAACACTGTCGAGCCTGCCTTTCTTGCAGTTGACACCCAAAGCTCTGCTACCAACAAGCTACCGTAGTGTAGAACCACTATGCACACAAGCTAGTCTCACACTCCTCAAGCGTAGTGTGGGCCCATAACCTGTTGAAGGACTAGCATGCACAAGTAGTTGAGGCAAGCATAGACACGCAGAGACAGAGCTACCGCCACCATGGCATACACGAGTCACATCACATTCATCTATTACAAGTTGTCCGCTGGTTCTTATACCAGCCAGTTACACACACGTCTACGTTTTCAAGCACTGAGTAAGCTATACTCAGCCTTGTTACGCGCTCTAAGCTGCGTTGTCTTTTTTACAACCAGAGCTTTCCAACAAGCTCTCACACGCCTAATATGAGTAAGTATACGCGGAGATACAAAACAGTTAGTAAGGCTCCAGTCTGGAGTCCGGAGTCTGGTCCGACGACGCCATCTTGCTAAGTCCGGACCTATTGCTCATCCTTACGACCTTCTACTCCTGTGTGGAGGGTCGATGCTGATCGTATGTAGGAATGACTCTCAACACTAAGCTCTAGCCATGCCTATGCACAACACTCCCACGCAGGCTGATATGCACTCATGCAGTCACACTACACAAGTCCTCTCTTCAGTCTTCAACCTTCAGTCTTCAACACATGAAGCTCCAGCTTCTGACTTCAGATCTTCACACTCTTCAAGTCTTCACTTGAGATCTTCAGCTCCAGTCCTTCTCCTCATGTAGACTCTTGCTGATCTTCTTTTCATGCAGACTCCATCACGCTTCCGCAGGTCACACCCAGTTCCCTTTCGTCCGCCACAAAGTTGGTGCCACCATGACACCCTCGAGCCCACTACCAAGGTAACGCTCCAGCTCTGGTAGCAGCTCCACTCCTCAGCATATAGCTCCCACGGCTTCAACTGTCCAGTGTAAACTGCCTCCAGTGCTCCACAGTCTGTAGTCCAGGGCTCCACCTAGAAGTCCTCCTCTCCAGCTATCTTCAAATTCGTTGTCACGCTGCTGCTGCTGTCTTCTCTCCTGGACATTGTCTCCTCTCCACAAGGACTAACCAATACGAGTACAACCATACACAGTAGTCTACTCCCAGATCACGAGTTTACACACAGTGTCCTCCCAAGCACACACATAGTGCACCTTGCAGCAACACTTTACCTCCCACTAAGGAAACCCCTCACACCGAAAGGCCGGCAGGTATACACAGCACACATGTACAACAATGCACAAAGCTCCTTTGCATCTCTCACAAAGGACTCTCACACCAAGTGTTCCTATTTGCAAGCTAACAACAATCACATAGCTTGCCTCCCCTGCTTCATTGCTGCTGGCTTTTTCAGAATGCGGTGAATGACGTTGCCGCTGGTACTCCTTTGCCAGACTCTTCAGCCTTCCTCTTGAAGCAGTCTCTAATGATGTGGCCCTTTAGCTTGCAGTAGTAGCAGGTTCTCTCGCGCTTGTCTTCTCCACCGTTGTTGCTGTAGTTGCCCTTGCTCTTCTTTGGAACGAATGCAGCGAAGGCGCTGTTCTCTGATCCTTCCTCCTTCTCTGTCATCTTCATCTCCATGCTCAGCAACTTGGGGATAACATCACGCATCTTCAACTCCTCTGAAGACGACTCCAGCACAGTGACAATGGTATCATAGCGCTCCTATAGGCCTGCTAGGACATGCCAAACCTCCTCTTCTTTGACACGATGCCCAACTCTTTGTGGGTCCTGTTGCAGCTGTCTCGCTCTGCTCACATAGGTGGTAATGCTTTCTCCAGTCTCCATGCGCAGGAACGACAGCTTCCTCCTCAGGTGCGACCTTCTACTGTTGTTGTTGGACTGGAACAAATCCTTCAGCACTTGCCAAGCCTCACGACCAGTGTTGCACTCAGCAACTGTAGGGAGATGCACATCCTTCACTCGCAACATAATCACAGACAGGGCTTCCTCTTGCTTATCTGTCCAAGCTGATAGGGTGCCGGGTGCAGCTTCTTCTAACTCCTTGTTGTTGGGGTCGACATACTTCCAAATCCTCTTCCCAATGAGTAAAGCCTTCAGCTTCACGCTCCAGATGCTGTAGTTGTCCTGGTCCAACTGCTCGATGTGAACTCGCTCATCCCCCATGTCGGTGACGAACAACTTCCTCTTCAAGCTCCTTCAGAATTCCAGCGTCTCTGACAGCTTGCTCACTCCCACGGGTTCTCAATCCCCTCAACAATCACAACTGCTTCTCAACCCAAGCACAACTGATCTCTCAACTCCTACAATCTCAACAATGCTCTCACAGCAATCCACACTAGTGTGGTTGTGGGCCCATAACCTGTTGGCAGAGACTTCTGCCAATCAGTGCTGTATAGAGAGCAGGGTGTTGAGTTGAGACTCTACACACACAGTGTAGCTATGCAGCTAACGAGCACAAAGCTGCTCACACAAATGCAGACCTTCTACTGCATGTATGCATGCACACACACAAAGTAAGCACAAGGGTACAAGTCACACACTGCAACAGGGAGACCAAGACTCTCGTAAGTGCATCTACTGCAAACTCTAGGTCTGTCTAGTCTGATCTGTCCGGTCTAGTCTCTGGCGGCTGTCCCGCGGCCTATATACCCTAGGCAGCCCCATACAGGAGAATGCTCCTAGCCTACTGCAGATATCTACACACGGATTGACGTTCAAGGACCATGAATGGTCCGTGACGCAGGATCGGGATTTTCCCCTGCTAAGTGAAATTGACGGACCATGTATGGTCCGGCTTTCATGGAGAGTCGGACCATGCATGGTCCGAATTTCACGTGAATGGTACCATTGTCCCTTGGGACGCACCAGGCATGGTGGCCAGTATGCATGAAATTTATGGACCATGCATGGTGCGATGCCCCCTGGAACAGTGGACCATCCATGGTTTGTTGCTTGCTTCATGTCCGGTGACTGACAGTCGCACCATACATGGTCCATGGATACGGACTGCGAGTCATGTTTGTTACTGAGATTGCCTGGACCAATCATGGTGCGCTGCCCTCCTTGCACAGTGGACCACATATGGTGCCAGTCTGGTCGACAGTCGCACCATGAATGGTCCATGGCTACCGACAAGGTGTTGCGCATACATGGTCCACAAGCGGCACCACGTATGGTCCTGCCAGGCACCGCACCATACATGGTGCGGTCTACCTTGATTTGGTGCACCAATCATGGTATGTCATGATGTCACATGCATGGAAGCCATGCATGGTGTGCGTGCTGTTGCATGCACCATGCCTGGTGCATACAATCCGCCACGCATACAATTCACAAAAATGCTGGAATGGACTGGCAAAGGACAGTCTGATCATGATCATCAGTATTAAGCTAGCGTCATGTACTATACCTACAGTCTCCTACATGCACTGCACGCTGCTGTTGACAGTCGCAGCTGACAACAGCTTTGTTGTGTTGCACCTTCGCCTGGGCAGCTGGACCCCATGTGAAGCCACTCCCATCTTTTCACATTGTGTGCTGACTCCCAACCTCAGGAGCCAGGGACACCCTTGTTTAACAGCCTCTGTGGACAGCCCCTGCAGCCAACTCGTGCATCAAATGTTTGCAAAACAACTGTAAGTCTACCTGTGTTTACACAAGACATATAGTGTTGACACACACATGCAACTGTAGCACAGTAAACCACCCACCTAGGATGACGAGGGCTGTCGCATCCACGGCTTCTTGGGTTGCCATGGCTTTTTCTTCCTTCCCTCGCTCAACAGCCCTGCAATGTGTAATTGCCTTGACAACTACCCAAGGACTGTCAATGACTTGCAGTTCAATATGCATACCTGGTAGTTTGCGAGATTCATATCGCCACTCGCACCCTCCTTCAACCTCATCGTTGGCCACCAACCACTTTTTCTTTGCTGCAAAGCTGACAACTGCTCGCAAGATCCTCTCGTCTGGATAACACTCCATTCGCTCAGGATCCTTGAATGGCAGCTGGTGACTGGTGAATACCGCGTGCTCAATGTGCTGGTAGTACTCGTACACGTCCATCGCCTGCTCTCTGGTGGGGGCGTTTGGTTTGGTGTCGCAAACAATTGCAGCTGCAAAATCCAAGTCCATTGCAACTGTTTGATCTTTACAGTTGGAGATGGCTCCAGCAGCACATGTCATACATCCGTCAATAGAGTGCATTGGCGACTGTCCATATGGGACAGCCTGCGACTGTCAAGTGACTGTGAGGACCACGAGCGCGCGGCATAACGTAACGCCATACAAGCATGGTGTGTGTGTGTGTGTGTGTGTGTGTGTGTGTNAACTGCTCGCAAGATCCTCTCGTCTGGATAAGACTCCATTCGCTCAGGATCCTTGAATGGCAGCTGGTGACGACTGGTGAATACCGCGTGCTCAATGTGCTGGTAGTACTCGTACACGTCCATCGCCTGCTCTCTAGTGGGGGCGTTTGGTTTGGTGTCGCAAACAATTGCAGCTGCAAAATCCAAGTCCATTGCAACTGTTTGATCTTCACAGTCGGAGATGGCTCCAGCAGCCTGCACATGTCATACATCCGTCAATAGAGTGCATTGGCGACTGTCCATATGGGACAGCCTGCGACTGTCAAGTGACTGTGAGGACCACGAGCGCGCGGCATAACGTAACACCATACAAGCATGGTGTGTGTGTGTGTGTGTGTGTGTGTGTGTGTGTGTGTGTGTGTGTGTGTGTGTGTGTGTGTGTGTGTGTGTGTGTGTGTGTGTGTGTGTGTGTGTGTGTGTGTGTGTGTGTGTGTGTGTGTGTGTGTGTGTGTGTGTGTGTGTGTGTGTGTGTGTGTGTGTGTGTGTGTGTGTGTGTGTGTGTGTGTGTGTGTGTGTGTGTGTGTGTGTGTGTGTGTGTGTGTGTGTGTGTGTGTGTGTGTGTGTGTGTGTGTGTGTGTGTGTGTGTGTGTGTGTGTGTGTGTGTGTGTGTGTGTGTGTGTGTGTGTGTGTGTGTGTGTGTGTGTGTGTGTGTGTGTGTGTGTGTGTGTGTGTGTGTGTGTGTGTGTGTGTGTGTGTGTGTGTGTGTGTGTGTGTGTGTGTGTGTGTGTGTGTGTGTGTGTGTGTGTGTGTGTGTGTGTGTGTGTGTGTGTGTGTGTGTGTGTGTGTGTGTGTGTGTGTGTGTGTGTGTGTGTGTGTGTGTGTGTGTGTGTGTGTGTGTGTGTGTGTGTGTGTGTGTGTGTGTGTGTGTGTGTGTGTGTGTGTGTGTGTGTGTGTGTGTGTGTGTGTGTGTGTGTGTGTGTGTGTGTGTGTGTGTGTGTGTGTGTGTGTGTGTGTGTGTGTGTGTGTGTGTGTGTCCGTGTCTGTGAGAGGCAGTGAGCAACAGATAGTTAGACATTGTGCGTGATGTTGCAAGAGATGGTATGTGTGCTATTGTGAGTGTGCGAGCAAACGCGTGCCAATGAGTCATGCCATGCGCTGACAACAGCCCTCACTGACCTCTGTGTCTGTGCTGTGCCGAGCTGCGGTCGTAGGCAGTATGTCCTTGATGCAACCCGGCACCACAATGCGATTATCGTTGCCGCATGCCTCACATGGACAGATGCCTCCGCCGGCCAAGAACATCATGGGCCACTCCATCTCCATGCCCTGCATGTTGTTTAACACAGAAATGTTTTTGCACTCATGCACCATACAGTCACAGCAGGAGCATATCCACAGCAAGCAATATACCTCCAGAGTACGCCCACCATGGCAGCTGCTTGCTAGCTGGCCATAGAGAAAATGCCTCTCTTTCACAGGTAGGCGAATGCCAAGGTTGCCATCCTCGCTTCTCACTGGCATCCAGTGGGTAACACAGACATTGTACGTCCGCATTGGTTGTTCTGGCTCGCATACGGACTTGATGGTGGCGACGCCAACGACTACTGCGTTGTTGGCAATGTCCAACACTTGATCTTCAGCGAACCCGTCCGCACCCCTGTTAGGAAGTTCTGAGTTAGCAGGCAGCAAGCAGCATGTGTGAATCCAGTACGCAGCCATGGAGGCAAAGCTAAGCAAACCAGTGAGGACTGTAGAACTTGATCGACAGCCGACAGCACAATAGTTACCTCTCTTTCAGCCAAGTGGCCCGGTACTGAGCATCTGTTAGAGGCTCAGCAGTCAAAGGCGCAAGCATGACCACCTGCTGGTTGGCCCTCAAGTCCCTGCCAATTGAAAAAGTCATGCCCCAGCCAGCAGCAGCTTCTGTAGCGCGGCTGCCTGGGGTAGCTTCCCTGTCGCTGGATCGCCTTTGCTTCTTGGTAGCATTGCGTTCTTCCATGCTTTGCCCGTAATCACTACCGCGCTTCGCGCCAACAGAGTACTGTAGCTGGAGAACATGACTCTTGATTTGTGCTGCATAAACACAAGCAGATGAGACATGGCAGCGACAGTCCTTTAGTAGCCATCAGCAAGGAGGTCACATCTTGGAACATAGCATAACGCAACTGGTTACTGAGCAACCGACAACTGAAAGCATGAATGATATGCAGGGCAAGGACTGTCAATGGCAAGACAGAGAAGGAGACACAATAAAACCGAGGAGTAAGTGCCATGCTGCTTGGAAGGCTTGCTTTAACACAGCTCAACTCTACTAGCAGCTTGCCTTTTGTCCATTTCAGGGTGTGGTCTGTGTCAAAGAGCAGTGGCTCTGACGCCTGCAATACAGTCTCGCAAACATCGTCTAGCTCCTGCCGGTGCTGGGCGTTCTGCTTGAAGTCTGTGCCTTTCATGCCTTGAGGTGGTGGCCACTTGCTCAGCATCTCTTTTTTCAGCTTCGCCATGTTGTTGATATGCGTTGTGCACATATGCTTGAACTCTGGTTTCATAAGCAACTGCGAGCCCGTCACTTGGCCCAGCAAGTGGTTCCCCTTTGCTTTGAAACAATCAGCTGCAGCGGGCATTTGTCTTGCCTCCCCAGTGGTCATGGTGTCAGTTGGACTGCCTGAACAAACAACTAAACTTGGAGCAAACAGTTTGACTTCACACTTGGGGCAACCCAAGCTGTCAACTGTTAACAGAGACTGTCATGCAAGCAAGCAAGCATTCAAGCTTGCAAGCAACCTGCTCACCTTTCAACAGCTGAAATCAACTGGCAAACAGCACAGCAGAAGTGCAAGTGTCCTGGCACCACAGCAAGTGAGCAACCCAAGCTGTCGACTGTCAACAGAGACTGTCATGCAAGCAAGCAAGCATTCAAGCTTGCAAGCAACCTGCTCACCTTTCAACAGCTGAAATCAACTGGCAAACAGCACAGCAGAAGTGCAAGTGTCCTGGCACCACAGCAAGTGAGCAACCCAAGCTGTCGACTGTCAACAGGGACTGTCGGACCAGTGCCTTACATAAACAACCGCACAAGCCGCACAAGCGTTGTGAGTTCGTACAAGCCACACAAGCCGCACAAGTAGCGCAACAATGCAACTCGCCAAGAGAGCGACGCGGCTGTCGGTAAATTAGGGTTGAACTCGCCTAGGAATTGACGGCTGTTTGTGGGTTGGCGGCGTACACAAGCGTTGCAAGACCTTTGGCATGGTTGTTGTTGTTGTTGAGCGAAGATTGGGGGTGAAGGGTTTGGTTCAGGGTGCTGTTGGGTAGGCGTCGACAGTCTCTTGGCATAGTGGACAGTCCCATGCAGTACACCATGGCTCGAAGGAGGTCGTCCACAGCGCCGCAGTTTATATGGGGCTGCCTTTACTGTATGAACAGCGTGCACGCTGGTCACCGTGATGCAAACGGCCAACCTGGCATGGGAGAGACCAAGCCCACGAAAATCGCACAGCACCGGAATGGTGCTCTGTGTCAAATGATGCGCGTGCTCAGCAATAAGGGAGGGAGGGAGGACAAGGCTACACTCGAAAAGTTGGCAGAGGAAATCCAGCAATCCATCAGGGTAGGAACCCTCAGGCATTCTTGATCCAAGTTTTTGCAACATCCTGCCTGGACTGTCAATGATCTGTGCCTTGCGCGTGCGTACAGCGCATTGGCGCATGGTGCAGATACTTGACAGCCGTTGCTTGAATCCTGCGCATATCGGTTGTAATATGAGTGCAACCGTTGTATTCTTGGACTACTTGAAGTTTCGTGACATGTTTGAACGCACAATGCAACTCGCCAGCAGCGGCGTGCTGCAGGATGAGCAACTGCCCCCTTACCCCAATCCCACAGTCCCAAACTTGAAGCACTGCAAGATGGCAGACATCAAGGCTATTCCAGGATATGTGAGTTGCTGAATTTGCACAACAGCAATAAAACCATACTGCAACATGCGTACTAACCCTGCCACGTTTCAGACCAAAGAACTGTACGAAGAAATGCAACAGCTGGCGGCTATGCATACCTAGACACGCAGAGCAACACGATCTCGAGGAGCAGGAGTAGCAAGAGAACCACAGCATGAGGACGAGGACGAGGACGAGGACAAGGACGAGGACAAGGAGGGTGCGATACCCAGTCCACCGAAGCGGAAACCCTCAGGGCGTCGCCAAGCCGCAGCGGTGGATTATGCAGCGGAATTCGCCAGTGCTCTTGAAGAGATGAACAAATTCCAGGTGAAACGCTACCCCTCAACAGGTTCTAAAGCGCCACTCAAACTTTCTGCTGACTACTTAAGGGTGAGAACATATCATGACAACCTATGCAAATGTAATGGTCTGTGTTTGTCTTTGCGCTAGAGTCTGATGGTTACTTATCACTGCATTAAACAGACTGACCGGGAGATACCAAACCTCAAGCTCATCCATCGTAGCGTTGGAGACAAGCACCAGCTGTGGAGACTGGATAATGTGGAGGATGCAAGAGCATCCACACGCATCCAAGTCAACGAGCACTTCAAGTATCTTAAGCACAACTGGTTAATCAAGGACTCAACCATCACTGGTGCTGGACTGAGACTGTTTGCCTGCGAAGACATTCCAAACAGTACGTGCACGTGTGTGCGTGTGTATCTTTGTGTGCATGTCTCTCTGTGTACTCGCGGATCACTCATGACTTGTGCGCATCTGTGCAGAGGCTTACCTGTTGCCATATGACGGCAAATGGTTCAAGCAACAGGAGATGGAGGAGGTATTGCATTGTTACCAGCAAATCAGCGACATATGACACCACCGGCGATATCACGTCAACCTGTTTCCACCAGATACACTAAGCCAATATCAGGTTGTCATCGACAGGCACCCCCGCACTGGCTGTGTAGCGGCTTACATCAACTCCGCACATGGGCACACTCAGCCCAACGTCATGTTCTACTCGGACTTCAATGACGTCGGCCACCAAGCTGTCACTGTGTATGCGACTAGGGACATCAAGGCAGGGGAGGAGCTACTCTTAGACTACACCCCTTTCCCTGCGCCAACAGACGGGCAGACAGACCAAGTAAGTGTGATTGCATTGCTGCATGCCCAGTTTGCATGCCTTGTTAGTGCGACTGTCAATGCGAGACTGTTAACGACTCCACAACTGTGACACTGGAAGCTAACTTGCCTTCTTTACTGGCAGACCCAACTGTGGCAAACGGAGGATGCGGCGCAGAGGCTTGCGAGAAGTTGGAAGTTGACCACGGAGGACGCTATGTGATTGCTTACCAGCAAGCCACCAAGGCAGCTGGGCGAGATTGACTTCGCATATTCCATGCGTATGGTCCAGCGTGTCTTCAGCATGCCCAATGCGGACGCAAAGACAAGAATGGTGAGTTGTACTGACTGTTGAGATCCGGACTAGCCCATTCGGCTAGCCTCGCGCGAGGCTAGCCGAGTGGGCTAGTCCGGATTTCAATAAAAGGTGCTGCCCTAGCGACCTGAGTTCAAGTCCCACCGGGCGCACTGCAAATTGGCAGTGAGAGAGAGCCCGATTTTTGGCACTGCTCCACAATTCAGCGCGGCAAGTGAAGCCGCCGCAGTAGCTCGCGCGCTCGTTGTAAGACAGCCAGGGACGGAGGCTACCGCGCGCCAAGCACGCTTGGGGACAGGCCGCTGCTTGACGAATGAACAATGAAAGGCCTTAAATGGCCGGGTCGCAGGGCCCCACCTTTTGTTAAGATCCGGACTAGCCCACTCGGCTAGCCTCGCGCGAGGCTAGCCGAGTGGGCTAGTCCGGATCTCAACACTGACAGTCTTCCAACAATGACAGTCTCTCCGACAGTCTTATCGACAGTCAATTGTTTGCATTCCTGTCGCAGTGCACTTGCATGCACTATGACATGTATGCTAACAACCAAGATCACGTGCATGTGTCAACAGATAGATTCTGAAGCCCATATTCAGCGTCAAATATCTGTTCATTTCTGTAAAGCGGTTTATGATGCTGCCCACGAAATTAAAGAGGCCGCAAACAGACAAGTCGACGCCCTAAAACAAGTCATTAGGGAGTTAGACCTACGGATAGAACAAGAGAACGTGATCAGGGTACGTCAGCATGTGGTGCACCTTTCACTTCACACATTTGCTTCAATTGTTACCTGTTTTTGCAGGAAAAGGTCGCTGGTATCCAGAGAAAGACTGCCGAGATGCACAAAACTCAGACAGCATTCATTGAAAACCAGAGAGGGGGCTCTCACCAGGCAGGCGACAGCATTGGCACTGAAGGGAGAGGACTGGGAAAAGGATTGGGAGAGAAAGATCCGGGGTATGCTGCAGAAGGGCTTCAAGAAGTCCAGAAAGGAGTGGCTTGACGAACTTAAGCGGGACATTGTGCGTACACTTGTAAAAGAGCAGAGCGAAGCTGACACACGGGCGGAGGCACAAGCTGCAGCATCTTTGTTGGTGGCAATCAACAACCCTGATACTCCCCATTCATACGACGATCATCTCCATCAGTTGAGAGTGCCCTTGCACCCCGCACCTCCACCATTGAAGACCTGGTTGGAGAGACAAGCTGAGCGTGAAAATCCTCCACCTGACACTCCACCTCCCCACAGTCCCAAGGACAGTCCACCTTATGACAGCTGCGCGGACAGTCCACCAGCCGACAGTCCACCTCACCACAGTCCACCTCACGACAGTCTCCATGACAGTCCCTGTCCATCTGCCAAGAGAAAGAGAGAGAGAACAAGTGCCCCCATGTCTACACCCCCAGCTGAGAAGAAACGTCCCCTTCAGCTAGACACTCCTGCACGGCAAGCTCCACCAGCTGTGCGGCCACAAGCTGGAGAGGAGGCTCTAGCAGCAGCGCGTGATACAATTGAAGGTTTTAAGAAGGCCCACGAGGAGCACCGCAAGCCCGTCAATGACGCATCGAAATTGAACGAGGAAGTGGCAAACGCTGTGGATATTTCTGCAAAACAGCTGTCATTCGCCCTCGGGCTTACAAGACAAGCATTGGTGAGAATAATTGCATCGCGTACAGTCATTGTAGAAGAAGGGGGGGGGGGGGGGGGGGGGGGG